>VZUI01091740.1:0-31263 GCA_013401135.1 Cettia cetti | reverse complement strand
CGCGCGGCCGGCCCCGGCTTCCGCCCCTCGAGTTCCCCAGCGGAGCCTCCGCCTCTCCCGCGATGTCCCCGCCGCCACCCCGGGCAGCCCCACTCCCGCCCGCGCGTCCGCGGCCCCGTCCCCTCGCCGCCGCCTCTGCCCCTGCGAGCGACCGGCCGCCGCTTCCCTCCCCCCGCCGCTCTCTCCCAACTTCTCGCGGCCGCCTGCACTTACCCGGTGCCCCTGTACGCTCCGGTGACCAGGGCCGGGCCGGCGGCGGCGCGCGGGCCGCGGGCTGGGTGGGAGGCGACGAGCCGAGCGCTCCCCCCCCGCTGGAAGGAACTTGTGGGTTCCCTCAGGCGGACATTTTTTTGCTTACAGAGCCTCAGCACCACGTTCACGGCTCCGGCTCCGTATCCCTCCGCGCCGAGCGCCGCCGCCTTAACCCTTGTCGCGCCGCGCCGCTCCCGGACGGGGAGGGCGGGGATTCGCGGGCACCCCCGGGAGCCGCCCCGGCACCCGCCTCGCCTCCGGATGCAGCGCCGGGACGCCCCAACAGATGGGGAGAAGCAGGTCCCCTCGGCCCGCTCAGGGAAACACGCACCCCACGGGAACAGACCCCTCCCCAGCTCAGCCAAACCGATAGCAAACCTCGACATGCAGCACTGCCGGCAACGCACGTGCCCTAAAACACATTATCGCGCTCACCCTGAATTCACATACCCTAAAATATGCCTGAATACTTTCAATATATCAATACACAGACTTACTGCTCAAAATAAAATGGCATATAAATTACATAAATCTTTAATCATTCATTAGCAGCTTCCTCTTATATACGTACCACTAAAACCGTAACGTGTCAAAGCACAAGAACATGGCTGTTACTACAAGAACACACATTCAAATAAACTCTGCAGCTCTCTGAAACAGGTGATGCTAAAGGTGAACCATCCCAACGGCTTCCGTGCACGAATGGATAGCAGCGTGCGAAGAACCTGAGCTTTCATTTGGGTCCTGCCACTGCTACAGACAAACCACTCTTGTGGTCTGTCTCCTCACAAAACCGCACTGCCAGCCTGTCCTGCTGGGAAGTTTATTTCGTGTCTGTAAAGCCACCCCACACAGCAGCGTACCGGCCTAAGGCAAGCGCACGCCTCTGCCCGACGCGGAGCGGAGCGGTGCCGGTGCGATGCCGCTGCTCCGTCACACACCCGTCTCTCGAGCCTGCAGAGCCCCCAGGTGGCACCTACTTGCCACCACCTGGGGCTTGGGCCTGCTCTTTCCTGACCCCAGATACCGAGGGCCAGCTACCATTCTCTCCGAAAGTGAGAATTATAATCTATGCAGCTACTGGCATATTATTCTTTTGGAGTAAGGGTATTGACGAAACACAAGGACAATGAAAAAGGATCCCAAAATCCCGGAGAACCTAAAAGGCACAGGGAACCGGTAAGCACAGTGAGGAAGGGCACGGGCGCAGAGGAGCACGCATCCCTCACAGGCTGCTGCTTGGCAGTCCCCCAGCTCTGGGAAGCGGCAGGCTGTACCCAGGGCTCTCCAGCCACCCACCCTTCCCTTCCAAATCAACTCTTTCCACCCTAAGTCCTGACTGTGACATCTTCCGGAGGAACGGGAATGTGGTAACAAACTTACCACTCCTAGGCAAAGGCAAACTGGAGATTCTCCTCCATTTTTCTCCCTTACATGCCTCGTGCTGGATGATCATTTGGCCTCGTGATTCTATGAATATTCATATATTGGCCACTTAGAAATGCAGGAAGCAATTTGTATTAAAATACCAACACAATGACTTCCACTCTCTGTGCCCCTGAGGGATATAAGTATGTACTTTTTTTTCTTTGAAGTATAAATAATACTACATTTTAGAGGGAAGTACCCATGGACAGAGATTATGCATTCAATGTGCAACATTCTTTAACATATTTTTGTTACAAGATCCCCTATACACCTGCTGAGAAGATATTGTTTCTCTGAAAGCGCTACTTTTTAACCAGTAGTGGCACTCAGTACCAGTTAGTACAGCTGCAACCCCGAAAAGCATTGATTAGAAGCTGTCTAAATGTAAAGAAAATGGAAGCAATAATGCTAACAATTATTTCTACTGATGTGTAATTGGATAAAAATTATAACTTATTTTTGTTAAGATACAGATAATTATAGAATCTTTGTTAATACAAATACTTTGTATTTGCCCCCGACATCAGATTTTAAGGTTCACATCTATAGGCTTTTATGCGCAGCTAGAAGCTTTGAATGGAAGATGATATAGCCACATAATCCACGGCACGTGGATTAAAGTTATGCAAAATACCATAAAATGTTTTATTTGCTCCACAATGACATGTCACTTTCTTGTGCAGATGCTGAGTAATGCATGCTCGTTGCCAAAAGTCCCATTGTAGCAGCCATTCTTCTGCATTACATCTCTATGCCTTGCTGGTCCTCTCAGAAAAACTTCAAGGCACTTAGAGAAAAATTATCAGAACATAAATGAACTTCCCAGAAATGATGCCAAACAATTTAGCAAGCACAAGGCCTCAGGGAAGGTATACTTTGACCCAAAATACACTGAGTCTGACTTAAAGAAGAATGCTGGAGGACACCAAGTGTTAGTGAGTTGGCCAAGTCAGACATTTCAGAACATACTCCTGCAGATAGCCCGACTAAACTGTTGTGATCAGTAACTATCACATCCTTTGTTATAGTAAAATTCAAAACATAATTAACCTAATGTTTCCTGGGTACTGAACATAAACTTCCAACCATTCTGTGACACAACTGTACCTTTCCTGTACATTATGTAGCAGGCTAAAATGCTACCCCCTTCTGTGACTGTTACACCCTCTTTTCTTTCACTTTATCAAAAATAAAAGGTCTTCCCTATATAGGGAGCAAAGATTCAGATTAACAGAAGGAAAATACAGGAGCAATCATAAGCACTCATGATTTTGCTGGTGATTTCACAAGCCAGGACTCCAGCAAGCAGGACTGTATTCCTGTCATGCTTCCCAAAAATATTTTCATCAATGAATTTTCTACCAAGAAAAGCATCAGTGTTGTAGATAAATACCCTTCCCTTAGAGAAATCTTCGGTCTGTCATGGGGTAGTGCAAGTAATAGGCAGGTAAACCTCTGCACACAAAGTCATCAGTGAACTCCAGACGCTGACAGAACACACAATACAACTGTAAATCTTTATGGTAACTGCCTTGACAGCTGAGCTACCAACATCAATATGGTCAGCGACCAACCAGAGCGATCAGGGAATTGCAACTTGCCAGATGGCGATGGTAGCATTCTTCCACATGCTTCAACGTGACCATGAAAATGAAGAATTACATACAGAACATAATAAAAAAATTAAGAGGAATATAAAACCCAAATCGCTTGAGCACAACTCCCTGAAAATAATCACAGTCATACGCAGTTTTCACAGCCTTCATGAATTGCTTTCCACCCACTCCTTAAAGGAAAAATATTTGATACAGCAGACAGCTGCTGTGCATTCAGGGATGTGAGAAAATGTATTCTGTATTACTATTTAATGTATCATGCCTGTGTGAATAGAATCATTAAGCTTGCATGTCTCCTTTTGGGTTATTTATTGTTAAATTTACAGATGCTGAATTAATTCACCATCACTACCCAAACTGTACAAACTCCTAGGGTGATCCCCAACAGAGCATTTGACCAAGGATGGAGTTTTCACTGGAATGGCTCCTTTAAATCAACATGTATGTGCTCAGCTTGCATCCACAGCCAACAATTTATTAATGATAAATGCTATTATTCAGCAAATCCATAGCCCAGGAGAAAAGTCCGCAAACCTTCTTCCCTGCTCCAGTTTGTTGTTCTTGTTTGGTTTCTTACAATTTCCCACCCTCACCTAAACCACTGAATCCTTTTTACTGCTTCCAGTAAACTTCACTATGCAGAGAGCAATGCTCACTTGGAGTCAGCAATAAGCAGAAAAATGACATTGTTTCCTGCATTAGGATAGACAAAGCAATTCCATTTTCTCACTGATGTGTTCCTTCACTTGGAACCTTACTTGAGCCAATAAAAAATAAAAATATTTTTGTTGCAATGCATGAAACATTTGGATGAAGTTCTTGGAGAGGCATTCTGTTCTTCCTACAGCTTTTCCTTACAAAACAGACTGGGAAAGTATCCTACGAAAGAGCATAGAGCCGAGTTCCTATGCCCAAGCCTCATGATTACGCAGTGCTTGCTGTTATCAGTACAGCCCATCTTACAGATAACCGAATTTGCTGCCTGCTATATTTACCTCGCGGTAATTAAAATTATATAACATATATATTATGTAACATATTCTACGATCGGAAAGATTTAGAACATTTGCAGGAGGCTACAATGGTGAAACCTGTCGCCAAAGAGTACTACTTAGGAGGTGACCAGAGAGAACACATGCAGAGTGACTATGGTGAAGCCAAAACCGGTTTCTGTGGGGCACTGACAGCTACACTTGACTTGTTTTCTGCCGCTAACAAAGTGCGTGCAAAGTGTGTGTGGTTGAGCAGGGGGAGACTAAAAGCTTTAGCTCGCCGTAAGGGACCTCCTCTCAAGGGGCATTCCTCCAAAAGTTGTCTGGGGTAAGGAGGTCAAAAAAAAGAAGGCGCCTGAAAGGAGAAATCGCGGCGAGAGAACCCCATCAGAGATAGATCCTCCTTGTCTCGCTCCCTGCAGCAGAACCGGGCCGGACACAGCGGGGCCACCCGCCGGCCGTGACCGCAGAGCCCGGGGGAGGGCGGCGGGACCGAGGCCGGCGGGAGCTGCCCCGACAGCGGCCCCTCGGGCTGCGGAACCCCGCGGCAGAGCCCCGAGGTGCCCGAACGCAGCCCCCCCCCGCCGAGTGCCGCTGCCCCGGGGTGGCGGCCGTGAGGGAGCGGAGTGACGGTGCCCGCCCGGCCGCTGCCCCTCCGCGGGGCCGCCCCTCCACCCGCCGGCCGAGAGCGGTCCGAAGTTGTGCGAGCCGAACAATGCGGGGAGGACTATTTGTCCTTCCGCCGGCCGGGGGAGGGGAGCGGCGGCCGCGGGGGAGGGTCGGGGGCCGCTCCTCGCCGCAGGTCCCGAGGCGGGGCGGGTCGGCTGAGCCCTCCCCGTGCCCGGTTACGAAATCCCAGGGAGCTCTGCCTCGTCCCGTCCCGCCCAGGCCGGGGGCAGGCCGGGCGCGACTGTGGCACGCTGCGCCGCCGCGGGCCTTTGAGAGAGCCGCGGTTGGAGCAGCGCCGCGTTCTGTCCTGTTCTGTCCTGTTCTGTCCCGTCCCGTCCCGTCCCGTCCCGTCCCGTCCCCGGCGCCCCGCGCCTGCCGGCTTGTTTACCACTGAGGGGCTGGCGGGGCAGCGGCACTCGTTCGGTTCGGCCCGGGGGGAAGTCTGATTTCCCGTATTCCCTGCTGCCGCTCCAAGCCCTGCGCTCCGCGCTTCCTGCGGGAGTTACACACCAGCACGAGGGATCCGTACAAGGGCGGCGCAGCTCGTGGCCATGTGCGCCTGGAACATTTCTCATCTTCCCCTAGCTCAAGAAAAGAACCTGAATACCACCAGCGAAGAAGTATGCATTTAAATAAATAAATGTCGTTAAATTAAATTCACACAGGAGCTGGCTTGGGTGCTCATTTAGTTTAAGCCAGTATTTCTTAGATTACCTAAAAACAATCAACAAGTATATGCTAAAAGCAACATAATGTTTTCTTGATTTTACAGTACTTTGCTACTTACAGAGAAGTAAGTAGTCACGAGAGATTTACACAAGCTTAATAAAATTAATCTAAATTACATCGTCTTTAAAGGTGGCTTTAAAAATCAGTATGATCTAAAGCTTAATAGAAACGTGTTTAGATGTTTAATTAAAGCATTCATTACATTGAAAGCAGATTGATATCCCTGGAGAAAGTTGGTATTTTTCAGCGTATCTCAACCCTTCTGTTCAGGAGCTCCCAGCATTGCCATGCCGCCCGCTCCTGGGAGGCGACGGCCGCAGCCAGGCGGTCCCAGAGAGCGGCCGCTGCGGGCTGCGGGCTGCAGCACGGCCCCGCGACCAGAGGGACAGACTGCTGGCAAAAACAGGCCAGGGGCTGTGCAGCTGCAGCGCTTTGAACCACTTCATTTTAAGAGAACCCATTTATAAACTCAGAGAACACAGATTACAGCAAAGAATCATGTAACTGAGGTTAAAAAGGGGTCTTACGTTCAGTGAGGATACAATATTTTAAGTTACCTATGTGAACTATATGCCTTTCACTACACATTTTTATGATGATCACATCACACAGTTTAATGCGAGCAGTTTTGAAATATCCCTGGGACAATCTTTACTGGTGAAAGCCATTGGGACAAAGTGTCTTTCACCAGTAAATTCTCACACTGAAGGATGTTGGCGAGATAGTCAGAACAGAGTTAATTTGCAGAAAGGATAAAACATGGACATCCCCACTTTTAGCCTGGTTTCCTAGGAAAATCACTTGCAGACAACCACACTGTGTTCATGGGGATGGATGAGTTTTCTTAATAAATCACAAATTTACTTGCTAATTTCAGCCAAGGAAAATTAGATCACCTTCATGCCATGTAATGGAAACAATGATTAAAGGAGAAGAAAACAGGAGGCTTAGTGTATCTACTGAAGAAAGGAGTAGTTAAGGCCAATTGTTGTTAGTGACCAAAGAACCCAGAGACATAAAGCCACGGGAAGGTAACTTTAGGTAGTTCCCTTCTGGCAGACAAAATACTGGTATTCTGCTTGCCACCGGAAGTGGAATCAGCCATCTGTTTTCCACAGAGCTTTCCAAACACTTCCTCATCTCCAAAGTTTCACAGGAGCCAGGAAATAATTGCTTTAATGTAATCAAAAGCCATATAACCCATAGATAATGTTTTACATTCTCAAATTGCTTGAAAGAATTTAACTGAAGTCTAACTACAGCCATTCATCAGCCAGTCCCAGATGGGTCCCTCATGCAGAGATTCCAACCCAACACAAATTCCCTGCTTGGCACTGACGGGAACAGTTCCTGTCCTTCACACAGCTAATGGGCCATCAGATGAGGCACTTTGGGGAACTAATGGGTAACAGAGAGGACCCAATTTACAGAGGAAAATCACAACTTTGAAGAATAGTAGGAACTCTTTACACCAAGCACATAGAGAACTACACTCTGAACTATGCTGAAAGAAGCTTCATTTCTTAAATCCGTAAAGTGATAATATGGAGTTTTGTAAAGCTTTAGGAAGAGAAACAAAGCTTAGAGTTGAAGCTCTATTTTAAATATTGTTGCAGCCACATCATAGGTGGACTCTTGTATGAAGACAATGGTTAATACTTAAGTATTTCCCTCCTCATATATTATCAATATTATTGTTTCCGACAGTATCTGCAGAATACATCAGATTAATTTTCATTTGGAAATGCAGTTGTAGGCAGTCTCCTTCTCATACATAAAATTTCCTTGTAATTGACATTAATATTTCTGTTAGAAATAACAGTATTGCAAGTGCTCTGCCCAGAGAACTATTGATTGACTACATATAATGTTCTTTTTACATGAATCATTTGAGATTAAGCTTCATAAGATATATCTTGTCCCCCATACTTTCCCCTTTTATGGCTCTTAACATGAGAAAATCCGGGGGAGTCATTTTAATTACTGAAGATACTTGATTATCTTAGTTATTCTTTCTCAGAGGAAAAAAAAAAAACCCAAGAAAACCAAACCACAAAACCCAAACAACCAAAACCAGTGTCAGAAATAATAATATGATAGGATTACTGTACATAGTATATTGCTATTTTGACCATAAAATGTTTCCATGACAGACATGTAAATACACAGGCCAGATGACTTAAAGAATGGTACCCATTCTTTTGATGAACTAGCTTGCATTATCTCATCTGAACCCCTCTTTTATCATATGCAGATGAACTGTCTTATGCATTTACATGATTTTGACATTGCCACATTCAGATACTTATTGCAACTACCTAGTTTCCAGATGTTACAGAACAGTATAGCATCCCTTTTTAGATTATGTCCATCAGAAATTTCATGAGTCTGCTTTTAAACAAGAAACTAACATGGAAAATGTGAATGTTACACCATGTAGGGAGTTGTTCTATACAGGCCTCAAGTCTAGAGCTAAAGGACACATCAAAGAAGGTGAATTTTTGAGATTTAAGTTTTAATTTTCTTTTTTGAAGAGCGGTTTATTTTTCAACAGCATATTTATGCTTTCAGTCCTTCTGTGCTTATAGAGTGACAGCCTCCAGAGTCATAATTCTAGCACAGCTGCAGGTCCTGGGGAGCTGGCTTTTGGCAAAGAGGCTTCTGAATGGAATATGACCTTAAATCAAGTTTCAACAGCTTATAAGAATAGAGAATACAAGAAAACCATGTGGCTCAGACCAAAGGTCCACCTGTCCCAGTAGCCTATTTCCAAAATAACACCAGTATAGCGTTCACTTCAGTCTCTCAGATGTTCTCCATGTAGTGACTATTCAGAGGGATTGTGGAGAGTAGAAATGGGTTTGGCCCTGTGCCTGATCCTGGTATTGCATCATTTCCAGACTAATGAGAAAGATCAATCACTAGCCAGTACAGGAGACTCAGGGAAGAATGTAAGAATCAGGCATGAGCAGAGTAACCCTGTACCTGACATATTCCCCTTTCTGCCAATAAGAAAATTAATAATTTCTCAAGCAAGAAATTGTATTTGATTATTTGTTTTAGTGGCTACTGAAAGCTCATCCCTCATTAATTTCTTTGGTTCATATTCAATTATTTTAACTACTTAGTAGCCATACTTGTAGAAATCATGAAAAAAGGTGTAGTCATCATCAAGCAGTGAAACTTTTTAATACTGTCAATGGGCTAAATATGCTCCATGACTCTTTGAAAGTCATTAAAGGAGATCCAAGTCTTGATGGAGAAGACTTTTGATTGTTCTCTGTCAAATACAGGATAAATACATTGTCTTTGAAAGATGTAAGGGCCAAGTTAAAATATCAGCCTTTAGTCAGTCATTTTACATTTCCTATATCACCTTACCTTTAGTTGCAAAGTTGAGGTTTTACAATATGAAACACACTGTGATTAGCCCAGGGTATCATGGTTAGTTTGCTACTATATGTAAGCTGTTGCCTCCTGGTTGTTGGGCAGACCAAGACAAATGGTTAAAGGTCAGTGTCTCTGTGCACATGCCTTAGTAGGGCTCTGGGTCTTCTACCTAAATTCTTACGTTCGTGAAACTTGGAGAGATTTACTACCTTGGAGACAAGTACCCTCTGTTAAACTGAATTAAAATTGGAAAATACATTTAAAAGTTATTGGAAAGACAAAGAGATGAACTGGTAGTGCAACTGCAGAAACTTATCTTCTGTAAACAAAATCCAGAATAAAGCAGTTATAAAAGGTACTTGCCAGAATACTGTTCTGATTGAAGTCGATGGATAGGAAGCAATTGGATTCAAAGGAGGACCAAAGTATAGCTCATCCAGTGTCCCTTCAGAACTATTTCCAGCAGAAATGTCACAGCCTGTCAAAATAATTCATATTACATGTGGAAATTTTTCATCATGTTTTCTAAGAAAAATGGTTATTTCAAAGTCAAGAGATTTTTCTCCTTACATTGTTTTGTATTAATCCCCTCTTTTTCAAGCTGCACAAAAAATTTAAATTGATCATATAGCTCAAGGCAATTCCAAACTTTACATTCATTGCTGATGGTGACTGAAGTGATGGTTATTAGAGACCTAAGCAGCTGCATTGCCATCAGGGTCCTGGCTCAGAACTGAAAACTGAGGGGTTGCTGAGCCCAAACTGAAGTTCAGAACATACTTTTATCTCTGGAAGGCAAGACTTATTGTAGAGTTTGCAATTTATTTTCCATGTCAGACTCAGTTTAAGGTTTCTGAAAGGCTACTGCTGTATAAATAATTTTGAATACTGCCATCCACTTAATAATTTTAAATATTACAATCATTGTTCTTGTTTTTAATGTTAAGGGAAACATTTTAGCAGGACAAATAGAAGACTTGCAGGAGCATCTTGCCCTCCTGAACCATCTCAAAGTTTTAGGTTTCTCTTCAGGGAAGCTATGATTTTCTTTCTGGGTTTTCAACTCAGCCAATAATCATGTAACTTCATATAGGTCAGTTTAATTTTCTTTATCTCAGTTGCCTCACATGTAACATAAGAGTAGACAATAACCTTGCTTAAAGGCTTGACAAGAAGAACTAAACTATAAGATCTTCATATGAAACACATAATAAAAAGATTTTAAGTAATTTGACATTTAAACTAGAACTGGATAACATCCTACATACCTATAAGACTGTACTTCAATTTTGGATTATAGGGTAGATGCACATCAAGCAAAATCTTAGATAATTTATACATTTTACCACTAGGGATATAACACCTTCATTTAGAAAAGCTAATAATGTTAATCTAAACCCCCCCTTATTATTGCTATTTGATACACAAATATTTTAAAAGATTCTGTCCTACACCTTATCTAAATATATTTTCAAACTTGATGAGAAATATATTTAAAAATGACAGCCTTTAGATGTATTATTAGAATTTATACATATGACCTGCATTTCCTAACCTGTACAACACCTAAAGAACACCTTACATTTCCATTACCTGTGAAAGCCAAGATTTTCTAAATACTTTTAATGCAGAGGTCATGAATTTAACTTTTATTTTCTATGTGAAATTCCACTCACCCAATTTCACTCATGGCATTTTAAAATATATATTCAATAGGAAACAGTTTCTATGTTTCCATATTCTACCTGATACTATAAAAACACTGTAAAACATGTTGCTAGATCAATATAGCCTTTAAACTGTCCTTTAATCAAATAACAAAACAGAAACTATTAAGAGTATCATTTGAGGGAGACCTGCTGGCTGGGAAGAGGGAGTGTTTGTCAGGTATTTTTGGTTTTATGTTGCAGCGATGTAAGTTTATATTGCATTTATGGTGGTTAAACTGAAATGATAAAATAGTATGAGGTATATATATCTAAAAATAAAAATGTTTTACTCCTTAGTTTGTCAGACAAGGCCATTGCTTGAGCAACTTCAAAGAAGCAGGGCTTTTTTTGTAGTATATTTTACAGCTATTGGGCAATTGTAGCTTATAAATAAAATAAAACTTAGCTCTTTACTATGAGTTATTACTTGTTTGCATTTCACATTTTCAGAGCATATTTTTCACCTCTCCGCTACAGAACACGTAAGACCTTAACAGCTTTTATTTGCTAAAAAAAGAACCCAAATTTTTTTCTTTTTCCCCATGGGAGAGGCTTAATTTTGATCAATAAAAAAACAGTTTTAAGAAGCCTAAAGCGATTTCTTGAGACAAGAACCATTTCCAATGACATTGCTTTTCAGACTACCAGTGAATGATAACCAGTGGTACTTTGGTATATAAGGAAATACAACTGCAATGAACCAAGGTAATAACAGAACTGTTACATTTATCTCATGGTACTCATGATTTTGGTCTTGTGCCACCTTTTTGGTCCGATTTAGCTCTGCTGTATCTGGATGGCTGGTCATCCCCACATACTATTTGATTCACTGACCTTCTGAGGTCCCTTCCAATGTGAATTACCCCATGATCTTGTGATCCCATGATTCTTCATATTAATTGGTTTAACATTTCTGTTAAGGCCTCATACCAGCAGAGAAACTGCACATGAAAACCTTCCATGGGTATACAGAACTTCATCACAGAGGATGGACTGATGTCTCTGACCTACAGTCAGCCTCTAGAAAGGTCAGCAATGAAACATCAAATAATTTGTTTGGAGTTTTTTCCTACATTTAAGAGACTATTTAGCATGATGTAAAGCCAAA
The DNA here is from genome assembly GCA_013401135.1 of Cettia cetti. Lineage (NCBI taxonomy): Eukaryota > Metazoa > Chordata > Aves > Passeriformes > Sylviidae > Cettia > Cettia cetti. Next base: position 19,370 of record VZUI01091740.1, on the reverse strand, counting down.
TTAAAAGTAGGACACAAAGCTTTTGGGGGAATAGACACATGCTAAATAAAAGTGGCTGCTGCCACTGCCACCCTGCAGGGCCTTACAAGATATCATGGAATGTGTCAATGTGATTTATTTTTATGAATTATTCCTATGGGCATGATGTATGTATTCTGTGAAGATGTAAAGGAGTTGTTTCTTTAGAGATACTACATTAAGAATCATCATAATGTTATAGTTTAATTTTGCAGAACACAAGATCCCACTCACTGAACTTTTCTCAGTATAACAGAATAAATATTGTATACAAATTACATCACAGAACAATTCACAAGGCTGAATACATTTTACAAAGTCAATGAAGTTTGACATGAAACAGATGAGGCACTGAGAAAAAATATTTTCCAATTTTGAAGCAATGCATTCAGAGACATATTTCCTGTATTGTAGGATTTAATTTTCTTAATGATATGTTAGCTCTTCAAGAATTGACAAACTGGCTCACACTGTTGCCCACTTTATTTAAGGTTACCTGTCTGTCAATTGCTTCTAGAGGCACCGGTTCCAGACGAATTTGTAATTTCAACCCACTTGGAGCAAGACTATGATTATCTCAGAAATGTTACTTCCAGTGGGTTTTTGCATCTTTCTAATAATCTGTACAGAAATGCACACTACACTTGATTCAGGTCTACCAACTATGTAAGTTTCTATAATAATCACAACAGAGTATTTTTCTTTGCCGTGAGAATCTTCAAGAAGAACAAGGCCAAGCTGTTTCAGCATCAGAAAGCATTTCATGAACAAGTAGAATTGAGAGAATGAAGCTGTTAGAGCTGTTAAAAACTAACAGTGCAAATGAGAAACTGAAAATAAACCAATCATGTTAGTGTTTCACATTTATCCTGCTTGGTTGTGTTTGAGGAGGAGTCTTAAAAGAATTGGACTAACTACATGTTACCATCCTGGATTTGGCCTAAATGAGAGACTGCATCTCTCCCTCTCTGTTCCACAGTGAGCAGCAGAGATGACAGAGGGAGCTGCCTTGCACTGACAGGACTGTCTGCCAGCATCTCTCCCCACTGGCACATCCTCCCCTCTGGTCTTTAACGGGCAGGTGTTGCTAACTCAAGCAAATCTAGAAAGCTGCAGGAATTTCACAGCAGAGAGATGCTGCTGAGTAGATTCTCTTCGGAATTAGAACTGGGTTCACTCTTTCAAATGTTCTGAGGACAAACATTATCTGCTGTTTGCTGCACAGAGCTTGTAGGCATTACTGGTTTATGAAAGGGTAATTTTAAAGAATGAGAAAGACCATGAGTATTTTGGTTGAAAACATTCTTTGTCTTTCTACGTTCCAAAGAAACAGTTTAAAATTCACCTTCTTTAGACTCTGTTTTCTCCCCCTAATTTTTAGACATTAAGTGCCATTCAAATGTGTTGGAATATTTCCCCCCTTTTCAAAAGCTACTCTTACAGAAATGTTTGGTTTCCTTTCAAATGGAACAGTTAAAAAAAAAAGAACTGCTGACCACAGGGGTTAGCAACAGTTGCACTTGAAAATTACTTGTATTTTCAAACTACTGAGGGACTGGGTCTATATTTGTGAAATGGAACAACAGGTACAGCAGAAAGGCTGGACTCAGGAAGTGTGATTACATTATTAGCAATAAAACTTGCACACATGGAGTTCGACATATTTGTATTTAAAGAGAGACCTCAATGATACTGGTTTGGAGGAGTTGTTTAACAGAAAATTTGCCATAGAAATGGCTCACTTAAAAAGGTTGATGAATAAAACTATAGACATTTTGATGTTATACTTCACAAGGTGAGTAGATTAGAGGTATTTTTGTTTTTTGTAGGTTTTTTTAAATTTTAATTATGCTTTTCAAAGTCCTTTCAGATGACAGTAATTAAAAAAACAACAACCAAAAAAACCTGCACAAAACCCCCAAAACCCAAATAAACAAACAAATCACTAGTAATTTTTTTATATTGTTTCTATATCATTGGAACTAATAGTAAGTATTGTGTATTTCAAATGTCAAAGCCTTAATAAAAGCTGTGTATATGTTTTGCCAGCCCTTTCAGTGTAACGTTACTGAGGCAATAATATACCAAGACCCAGCTTCCCTATAGCACCAGAAAAATGATCCCATTTGACACCTTTCCAGTATGGCAAGCTTTTCAATCCATTTCTTTTACAAGCTGCTGTTGCCACTATTCTCCTTGAGGAGTCTTGACAGTTGACTCAAGCTGATGGCCACACTCCCACAAACCGCTGTACACAAACTGCCAAACCTGTTTCCTACTCTAAGTCTGGTGCTTTCTCTAACTCCTCATGAATTTGCTCTTAATATATATATATATACACCATTTTATTATGCATAGGTTATTGTGGAAATGATGGAAATGGAAATGTCAAGTGTGGACCAAAAACAAAAGTTGTTTTCTTTTTTGCTCTTTTGCTGAAGTAGACTAATATTGGCGTTAATGCACAATAGAATTCCATCGCACAATATGGCTAAAACAGGTGAAAACCCCTGTGTTTTAGAAGTAAACTTTTTTTAATTTAAAAAAAAAGGGAAAACAAATGAGCTGAGGATGCCAATAAAATAGTAGAAAAAGCCCTTAAGGAAGTATGATGGTGTTGAATGTGTGCTAAAGGCCAGTTTTTAACTGAGGGAAGAATGGTGGTGTTAGTTAAAACACGAAAGATACGCGCCCAGAAGCAGAGATTACTGGCAATAGTTCTTGTGTTTTGCAGACAATAGGAAGCAGGGGTGTGACTGGCCATCTGGTCTGCACGCTCCAGCTGTGCTAGCAAGCTTAAAGGAGGAGCTGCAGCTGTGTAATGAATATTTACAGCAGAGGAGGGTGTGATTTATGGCAAAGATAAGAATTGATGAAAAAGTAGGACTGGACGTGCTTGAGCTTTAAGATGGCATTTCAAACCCTGTTGTCTGTGATTCAATACTGGATATTTTCTTAAAATATTCAGAGACCTGAAGAAGAGATTTGATTAATAAACTTGCGTTAGTGTGTGTAAATACAATGCTGGGGATTACTATACAATCGCCCAGGTCCAATTCTTATAAACATAGTTACACAAGCACAAGCTTCCCTGCTATGTGGAATGATCAAAAGGTTTTCATAATTTAGTATCTAAGAATTAGAAATTTATTTTACATAGCTAAGAACTGCGAACACCTTGAGTACAATTAATTTTATATTATTCATGCCAACGAAGCAGACTCAGAGATGGTCTGGGTGGAATAACCAATTATCATCACAAGATATCTTCACTGATATAACTTGTTAGTATTTGAAGTTTTGTTTGAAAAATAGCATTTTTTAAAGTGGGATATCTTTATATTTACATAAATATATATGTATAGCAGATGTTAAACAGCTCTACCTACTGTCCCTTCTAAATAGATGGTGAATAAATAATCACAATAGAACTGTCCTAAGATAAATCTTGTCCTTGTTATTTAGCTGCCACAGGTAAAGCTCTTTGTAATGGCCCATATACTAGTAGAGAAGTACTAACCTGCCCAGCAGTTACAAGCAGGCAGGAGGTAACCTGCAGCTGTCACAGCACACAATACCAGCAAGAAGTTAACTTGTAACTGCATGAAAAATGAATTGCCAGCATGGTTTACTGATTTTTACCTTGCTAAAGAAACATATCTTCGATGGTAGGTACTGCCTTGAAAAAAAATATTCAGCTAGAAGCTTTCAAGTGGGAATTAGTCACATTCCTGATTGCTTTTCCCAGGCCCCAGAGAGTTTGTGACAACCGCAGAGAAGTGTGAAAAGCTTTGATATTAAATCTAGAGATAACATTGATCTGAAGAGTTGGGGTCCCTGGAGAATGGAAGGAAAGTGTTATTCTCTAATATCCCTTAAAACACTCAGAGCAAGTGGTTTCATTCTGTCCATGAAGACATTCTCAGAAATCTAATTCTATTAAGTGCTATTGCCTTAAGAAGCATTCATTCTGTAAAAAAAACATGCCACAGGAAATCCTCAGATACAAGGGTGGAGGTAAGTAGCTGGCATTTGTTTCTAATTCATGTTTATTTTATTTCATTGCAAATTCTAGTTCATCTCTTCCAAATGAATATGGAACATTTCATTTGCTGATCTTCTGCATTAATGTGGTCAATATAATTGGAGCTGAAGTGAGCTGTTTGCCAGACTTTCTAACTGCTGCCAAGAAAAACTTGGGTGTCATTTTAGAAAAATCCATGGGTGGAGGAGGACGAGATCATGACCATCTGTCTATGCATCAAAGGATAAATCATTATAGGGGAAAAATAACTTCTCTGTTGTGTTTGCCAGCCTTGTTCCCCTTCAAAGTAAATTCAGTTAGTAAGTTTTGAAGACAAACATCTTCAAAATTGTCCTGTGGGCTCAAACATTTCTTAAAAGGAAGTTGGAGAAAAATTAGAAGGTCAAAACTGCACAATTTGGAAGTGAATGAGATAGCATGAGAATAACATTTGAGGAAAATTATACGGTCTCCTTCAAAACTTCCCAAATGCTTTCTGTTGCATCCTTTTCAGTTCCAGAATCTACCAGGTAACACATAGGAAGCACATAATCTCTTTCTTGTCCTGAACACGATTTACACACATTCCATGGCCCATGGCATTTACAGACTTCTTGACATAACATTTAACAAAGGGACAATAGACTAACAGCTTTTGAGAGATGTGACAGTAAATATGCACCTGGACCTATCTGAAACTCAGAACTTCTCATTGGTCAAGATAATAGTCTGAAAAGTAAACATTCTGCCAAAATACTGCGTAGAGAAGAGAGGCCTTATATGTACTACAGTTAATACTTTGCTCTTTTTATTTGGTTGGGATTTGAATTAATGCAATGCAAAATTAAAGTCTTGGCATCACACCAAAATCCATCATAAGGAGCTAAACTAGGAATGTCTGAAAAGCCATCAGTCCTTCAAACCTGGAGTCACTACTGCAGGCGTGCTGTGGACCCCTTTATCAGTAGTCACTGTGACATAAATGTCTCTCTGACGAGAGCGAAATGACAACAAACGGGAAATGCTGGTAACCATGGGAGCTCTGTTTAGGCTGCCACTTCCAGGATGCTACTGCTCTAGTTCAGTCTGCTACTGCACCCATTGCAGCTCCTACAAGTTCCAACTTCTAGTATGCTCTCTCATCAAAATGTTTGCATTTTGCAGTGTACGACATCTAAGTCCAGACATTATGACTTAAAGATATCACTCAGGTTTCTCTGAACAGGAATCCTTCATAGTGTCAGTCTTCAAAGGAAACAGTTACAGTTCTTATCAGGAGTATGGAGGTTTTCTTTCTATTGAGATTCTGAATTCTCTCCTTCTTTGAAGATAAGAAGCTATCACGGCCTTTATCTGAATATGAATGGGTCCTTGGATCTGTTTAGGACTACCAGGATCAAATCCTAAATATGTGTCCTAAACATTGAGAGTTCAAAAGGTGAATTAATTTTTCCTTCGTATAACAGCTTGCTATTCTTGATTTCTATCTTCCCTAATATTGAATAGCAAGATTTCAAAATGTACTTCGAAAACAATTATGAGTTTTTGGAGCTATACTTTTTATTCCAACATTTTAAAATTAAAAAAGAAAATATTTTACAGGCAGATCCGGGTGTGACTTTTGGAAAAACAGTCCATGCTTTGTTTTTAATAAACGCAAAACTAAGCACAAGTGAATTTTTCAAAAGAAGTCAAATGTCATAGCATGTTTCACACATTAAAATGTAACAAATACAGTGTTAATTTGCAGTGCATTCTGAACAGAGAGCCACAGCACTCCACCACATCTGGACTCTTTGAAGATAAAAATATTACACGTTTCTTTCTAATAGTAACTACAAAGTATTACTTCAGCCTCATGTAATAAAATGCTCTCTTGAAGATAAATGTAAAAAAAACCTAACGACTGAACCAAGATTTTTAAGAGGTATTGAAAATTCAGAGAAATTGTGTTTTTACGTTAGTTGAATGATATCCTGAAAAAGATCTCAAATTCTGCAAGTTTTCCTCAAAATCAAAATGTTTACTGCAATGACATGGCTGAGTTTGCTGAAATATTTGTTTGCATCTGCCTTCTTAAATTATCATCTTTCTCAACCTTTAGCGTTGCATTTCAACAGGAGTTGTGTATGCAAGAAAAAAAGTTTAAAAGAGTAAAACCTAGTAATCAAGTACTTCTGGGCCACTTGCAGAAATCTTGTGGTAAAGAATGAATTTGATTCGTTATAGTGAGAAGTGAACATATACATACTGTTCCAGAACATCCTTTTGGGGCTTTTATGAAAAACTAGAGTAGAAGCCTTTCTGCCCTGCCACTGTCTCACTTTCTACACAGTCAACAAATAGTTGACCTTGACTGGTAAAATTTACTGTCTGAGATGAATAATAGGATATCCTGTAAAGCAGGAGTGTTAGAAATCTGTGTGGAGGATTGAAATAGAAAACTGCCAGAAGTTCAAGGGCCACATCCATTTTGCATAAAATGAAGCAGATGGTAGTTGACTTAATCTTTGATGCCATGGTAGGGTCCACAGAGATTATAAATCCCAGCATGAAACACTCAATTTCTTTCTTGCATTGAGCAGGTGATAAAGAAAGATATAATATCTTGCAGATATTTTGAAATGTCTACTTTTAAAAAAGGCTCTATGATGCATTCTTGTTTCTTATCTACATTTTTCTAGCAAATGTTCTAGTTTTAGCACCTACAGCTAATATCACGCAGTTGATTAGCAACCACCACTAATTGGCAGTTTCTTGGCCATGTTATTGGAGCTTTGCCTATGCTGGCCCAGAGAGTCCCTGTTTCTCAGAAGCTTTTTTCTTATGTTACACAAGCATTTATAAATCTTCCATCATTATATATGATCTATCTGATACCATTCACAGGCACAGCCTGATCAACCAATAGAACAAATTCTCAGAGTCCATATTTGAAATTCCTGCACTACTCAGGAGCTGGTGGGTCATGAACACATTGCTAAGAAGAGGATGTCTCGGGCTGTCCCTGAGGATCATCATCTTATAGGTATTTTACATGACATGAGTGACCAAGAGTATTGTCATTTTTGGTTGAGAGTATAAGAGATTTAGAGCCTCATTCAGCAAATCTTAAATGCAAAATGTTTCTGTTCATATTAAGCAAAGCAAGTAAGCATTTTGAAAATTACTCTAAATCAAACTCCTAATGCGTACATCAAAATTTCAGGAAATCCATACCACCTGCATATGCAGACTAAGGAAACCTATGGTAAAACTGTGTGTTATGAATAGTACTGAGTAAGTCACTCTCTGTAGACCTCTCCATGCTGCATCATATCAACTTAATGTTGGGTATGATTCACAATTTAATTTAAAGGATCTTAACCGGTTTTAGTTCTATTGCTAATGTTCAGATACAAAATACTAATCTTAAAACACTGGTATTCCAGACTGAAGAAGGCTAGTCTCAAATCAAAGAACAGAATAATCTTGTTCATTGTCCACAACTTGCTAATACAGTGTGAAATCCATTGGATATCTGGTAATAAAAATTGTGTTATTCTTTGGAAATACACATTTTCTGTAATAAGACTAAAAATGTAAGTGCTATAATATTTCTAAACTTTTAGAATATCCAACTACTATATTTGGAGATATTTCATTTAATTTGTAGACCCCTACAAAGGCAGAGACGGACTATGACAGATTTGGGTGTAACTATTTTATAAGGAAATAGCTCAAACATGATTACTGAAGACTGATCTTTTAATGGAAATATGACTAGAAGGCATCTATAATGTGCAATTGTGGGTGCTTCTCTGTTTTCCTTAAAAGAAAAACGGACTATATTTGTCATCCAAAGCTATAACCAGTATTACTCAGTACTTGTGGAGACCAGCCCACCTGCTTTGCTCTGATCTGACTGCACACAGCAAACACAAATCTGGGTGGGTTACAGGAAGCAGAAATCCCTGGCATTGCTGCATGAGTTTGAGGCCCTGCTGCCCTTCTCTCCCATGCAGGTACTGCCAAAGAGTGGATGTGGCTTTGTAGCTCTGTACTGCTTGTCAGGGTCTCTGCCTAAACCTTTAAAAACCGCCTGAGAGCTGAAGGAAGCTCAAATATTTTCTTTCTTGGAACCTGCTGAGGCTGCAGCTCTCCCTGTTTGTACTTTCCAATTTTTTATTAGTAGTTCCAATCTCATGGTGTGGTAACAGCTACAGAACCAAAGACTTGTACCCATTGCTTCAACTGGAACAGCATTAGAGCTCCTATGACTTGTGTCAGGGTCTGACTGAGGGCAAAACTTAAGGGGCATCACTGCAAACTAAGGTTTTCCATTTCTCATGAGAACTGCTCTGAGCCTATATAAGCTGTAATATGCTGATAGATGAGAGAGATGAAATTATTTCTTTTGATATTACAGATATGTCCAGGATATCCAGAAATTTATGTTCTTGCCCTAATACTGCAACAGGAAAACAAAAAAATCAAGGGGAGAAAACATTTAGAAATTATTGTAACTAGATCTTTTTTTTGCCTATCAAGGATTTTGTTTTCAAGCAATGACTTCCTCTAACAGCTTTTAGTACTTAACTAGTCGTTTTCATCAGCATGGAGTTGTTCTAATTTGTTATTTCTATCTTCCAATTATGAAATATGACAGAATTCTAAATATTTAATGGGAATGGGATTATTAGCAATGTGCCCTTGTTGCATGCTGCATTGTAATCCTCCTTAGTATAGTAAAATATATGATGTACCTGTAGAAAAGAGACCTTAGTAGAGCATACAGATGGAATTGAATTCCTAAAGCAGTCATAGGTTTGCAAGTGTTACTCTCAAGGTCTCAATACGGGTTTCTCACATTAATATACATGAACATTGGTGAAAAAAGCTTTGCCCATCTTCTTTTGATAGAGTAAGTCCACATATTATCCAAAGATACACTGGTACAAAATGATCAGTTTGATTACACCCCAAAATTGATGTTTTGTTGGTGTGCCACATACAGTAAGTTTATAATTTAATATTTTACTGTATGGGATATATTTCTTGCAGATTATAATGGCCCTCAGGATATTTTGGTTCTTGCTCACATTTTAAATTAATTCTTCCAATATTCTTTGAGAAAGGTCAGATTCAGACAATGGTGCAGAGAGAAATAATATCATTTAAAATGGGATAGTACAAAACATTATGGTTTTATACTGAGAATCACATACTGAGACCTTTGGGTCACATGTTAACCCACTGAATGAAGATTGTTATAATATCTGGTAGTCAATGCAAGAACTTGGGGGTGGAAAGCCCCCTAGATTATTCACTTCGTGCTTTTTTTAAGAGAAATCTATGGTGTTAGAAAAACACAGGTTTTGGTTTAAAGGTGATATAGAAAAAAGGACAAGTGCTTTATGGCTCCTAAGGTAAGCTTTTCCCACCAAAAGAACTAATTCTTGGTTGGCAATATATCTGCAATGGTTGAAATTAAAATCTTACTGGCCCCTTCAAAAATGTAGCAAATTTGTGTCAGATTTTGATGTAAGCAAGACATAAAAATAGAAAAGCAGCCTAAAACATTCACTGCTTGTAGGAAGATATATAGAGACAAGTTTGCAATGCACTTTGGGTTGTGCTACAGGTCAAGCTCTACCAAAGTTAAATCAGTTGTGGGAAGAGGAAAATCATGACAAAGTCAGATTTCCTTTATAGCTCACCCAGTGAGACCAAGAGTTACTCATACAACAGAGAAATTGCAGCAACCATAGACATAAGCTGCATAAAGAATAACAAATTTATTATATAATGGCCAAGAAGAACATCAAATGACATTATTTCTGAGTTTCTTTAGTGAAGTGAGATACATGGTTTGTCTCATGTAGTAAAAGCAAGAGTTCTGCCAAAACAGCAATAAACTACCCACCTTCTTTTCTGCTGCCAAATGCTCTCAGGGCCACCAGAGACAAAGATCAGGCTTTATCAGTCACTGGCTCCTACTGCCTTCATTGCACTCTAGGTCACAGCAGTCCCACCTGGATATGCTGATGCAAAAGCTGATTTTCATCTCTCCTGGGTCTTTTCTCATTTCTGTGAGGCATTGTCACAGACCAGGCTATCTCCTGTGCCCAAGTGTCCATTTATTCAGCCATCTCGCCAGCTCTCATTCTTCTGGAACTTGACTATATAAAGCCAATATAAAGCAAATATAAAGCAAATCAAAGGCTTTTTAAAAAGCTTTTCTCCTCATTAACTGAAGCCCTCCCTCCTCACTTCAGCCTCATGTTGAGGTTCTGTGTGGGTGACAGCCAGGGTAGCATCTAAGCCTTCCATTAGTCAAAAAGAAGACTTACTTCAGACTATTCCTTAAAATTCTCATAATGTCCACTTTCTCACTATACATTATTAAAAAAGTCCAACAAGAGTAATCAGAAATCAAGCATAATATTTGCATTGGAGAGGTATTCCCTGGAAAATGGTGAATGAATTAATGTATTTTTCAAATGGTGAGCATGAAGTCTAATTAAGATCTGGCCTTTCATAAAAACACGGAAATCAGGTGCAGGGTATTTTTAGCACTGATTTCAACTAGTGGGAATTAGGAAATGCACTTAAGTTGCAATATGCTGCATATGGATGTTACACTTCTTAATGACTCATGAAAAGAAAGAAAGTAGTTAGGCACAAAGAGTATCAAATAAATTTGGGTTGGGTTTTTTGCTGCGAAAAAACTCTGAAGATGCTGTGTCCTATATCTGTATGGGATAGATCATACAAGAAAAGTACAACTTAAAACTGATGTCATCACAATTATTGCTATTTTGCATCTGCCTAATTTCTGGTTGCTTAGTTTGGTTAAGTCCTCCTCAGACAGGATTTTAATTTATGTTATCTGTTATCCTTCTTTCAGTAGTCTCTAAAACTCCTAAGAAATGGAAACAAAACAATAAATATCTGAGTAAAGACACTGCAGAAACTTTTCTAGCTTATAAACATTTGAACAAGCTTCAGTAGAAATCAGTAAATTTAAGTAATTTTTATGCAAATCGGCACAATATTGTATTTCTGGATGGTGAGGAAGCTACGTTGTGTTAATGGACACAAGAATATCTCAGGGTTGATGTTTAAAATGATCAGTTTATCATGTGGATACATTTTATTCCTCTCCACAATAATACCATATTGAAAGCACTTTAGAAGAATTAGATGACTATATGATTCCAGGAGAACAGTATCTCTCCCCCTATTATAGATCATTAGGTGGTTAACAATGTGAATGAATGTGGCTGGTCCTGCAAATCATTTTCAAATAGTTGTTGAAACAGAAAACTCATCTGAGAAACTGCTCTAAAACACAAGTTTCCCAAGTGAGCGTTTTGCTGCTGAACAACAAGAGCAGTCCTGTAGCTTACACCACTAGAGACAGTTTATAATTAATGTCCAGTTTTTCACTGGTGCATTTTTTATATATTTTATCACGGTATTAGCATTTTTTCTGAAAGTTGCAGCTTTAGTCCACACAGCATATATCGATAGAAGTAAGGTGTGATATTAAATCTGTAAGTGAATTCCATTTGGTTAACTTCCAAAAAAAATTATTTTATTTAAAAATAAAGTTTTTGCCAATGCCATTAAGTCTTCTCTATAATAATAACTCTGAATAGAAGGCTAAGTATCACTGCTTCACATATACCACTTCTTGATATTCTTCTTGGTAATGCATACTTCTCTTTCCTGAAAGGTAAAAGATTAGCCTATCTTGAACCTCCAAAGGGATGAGCTGTTTTTCACTGACTTGTACATGGCCTTTTAAAACACTGATTCAGGGGACTGGCAGACCTGGTGGGAAATTCTGGCTTATAGTAAATGATATGCACAGTGTTTACAGTGGTTTAGAAAACATGCCAAAACATGCCAAAGGTTTTTTTAAAATTCTGTCAAATTCACATAGGTATCTTGTTTATTGTAGAAGTTTAATATCTGTACTCCACCTGTCTAAACAGAAGCAGAGCAGTTGACTGATTCATTGTTAATGCTTCCCAAGGAACCCACATACTAGAAGTGGGACACTAGAGAAAACTACTAGCCTGACATCTTTTGTTTGTGCCAACAAAATTAACTGCAAGCCACAAATTGTTTAGGGCTTCAGTGTGTTGATAGATATTTAAGATCTAGAAAAAATATTTTTTACTGCACACAGATTTGTACTAGTATAGTAGCATAATTAAGGAAATCATCCTGCAAATGCCTGCTGCAGGCACATAAAAACCATTTGTTAGAAATCTGTGGCATGCAGAATGTTATGATCAAGATCCCTTGAATTCTGTGCAGCTTCTGTTCACCTGTATTATTTTGTCAGGATAGCTTTTATTGCCATTGCATCGTTGTGATTTAATGCTGCTTGATCATAAATGTAAAGTTAATATCTGGCTGTTTTAACACCAGAATGGCATTTCTGCTGTCGTCAGCCACAAGAATTGTCAGCCAACACTATCAATAGCAATGTCATATGAAATTTCAGTTTCTCTCTGTGAAGCCTCGCTCAGAGATCAAACAAGCATCTGTCAAACTTTGTTCTCCTGTAGCTCTGCTGTTTAAGATGTGGCTCTACAATCTTTTATCACTACAGGCTCTGATGCCATGTTGGCCTCTATTGCTACCAGCCCATTATGTGAGTCTACAACACACAACTTTACTGTAGCTGGGCTGAAAAGTTAAAGGCTGAAATTTGGCCAGCCAGACATAGAATTTGAAGACAGAAATTAAAGGATATTTTTACTAATTTTATGCATTTATGCAACCCTGGAAACAGGGATAATAATAGGGCATATTGAGCGGAAATGGAGGGCTATGGAGTGCTGAGATAAAGAAAACAGAGCAGATACTGAAATTGAAGTGAGGTTAGCACAGAAATTCTCAGAAATAGAAAAAAAAAGAGCTGTAAGTTCTAGTCTGAAACTTAAGACTGTTATTATTTTAAGAATACCTGTAGGACTCAGAAATGTAATACACAGATATTCAGCAAAACAGTTCTGTTTGTGGAAAACAGCTAAGAAATGTTAGGGTGACACACAGAGTGTCATTTGGACTTCAGCTGTCATTTGGGAGCCAACTCAGACCATGATGGCTCATGTGCCATCCAGGCCCTCAGAGTTCAGGAGTTACTGGGCTATAAGACTGCTTTTCTTTTTCTCTTACCTCAGGTCTGTGAGCATCACAACAAATGAAATTTGACTCTTGCTTATGAATTGATGGAAGTCACAGTTATAGCATTTCTCACACCTCTCCTGGAGAGAATGAGCATCTCTTCATTTTAAGTCCCATCCTGGGTATTTAACAAAAATTGGAGGTTCTTAATTACTTTAAAGGAGTATCTACCCTTTCATCAAATTTGTCTCAAATCAGCCTACGTGCTCAAAACCTATTAACAGGGCACGTGTGCTATGGTTGCACAAATCTCCTCTCGTTAGTAAACTAGGCCAAATACCGCTAAAAAACCAAATGAAAGTTTAATCTTTTAGAAATGACATTAAAAAATAATTTCTCATAGACAATCCTACCAAATTTAGTATAATGTTAATCCCACTATTCAAATGTACAAGGAAAACCAAGAAATTATATTATTTTCATGAATTTTTGACTCCTCCTCTATGCTTCTACATGACAAGTAAGATTTTCAATCAAGCTGTTTAGAACACCTGAGATATTCCCCAGCAAATGACTGCCCTGTCTGTTTCAGAGCCGAGTCAATACTGACATGAATGAGGCATGCATCACCATGACATTCAGATGCATTTTACGTTTTGCTTGAAGTACAAACCACTCCAGGCTGTCAGACACATGTACCCAGGTAGGATGCACGCATTCTGCTTTGTGCTTCGGCAAGAGAACTATAAAGTGCCTACATTTTAGTCAAGAATCTGGAGATGAAGGAGAGCCTCGAGAATATCAATGCTGTTTTAGAGTTGCTGCTTAAAATTTTGTTTTGTAGGTTTTCTTGAAGAATACAAAAAGTTCTCCTAAAAACACTGTATGCCCCAAGAAGGGAGCCTGAAGTAAAAATAAACAAGTTGACTGCTGAATACTGAGGCAAAAAGGAAATAGCTGTGTAGATATGACGCTTGTTGGACAGCTTTATAAATAGAAGCCAGTGGCTCACAAAAAAAACCCCAAACAAAACAGCACAATCTTCTTTTTTTTTTTTTAAATAAGATTTTAAAAAATACATAATTCCACTATTTGAAAGTTATCATTCATGGGCTACAGAGGAAGTTTCTAAAACTGAAAACTGTTTATCTTCTAGAGACTGTTCTCAGTAGAGCCTGGCAAAAAAAGCTCTTCAAAGAAAGGCAATGATATAATAGTGAAATGAAATAAGCAAAGTATTTAAGAGGGCAATAATTTGTTTTGCTGGTTCCTAAACTTTATAAAGCAGTATTAATGCAAAACCGCAGGACACAACTGGCTAGATTCATAAGCAAGAAAAGGAAACTGGAAGTGATACCATCTTTCATCCACAAGTCCAGTCACTAATGCATTCATCTAGGAGAAGGCACCAGACAGAAAAGACCCTGTGCCTGTTTGAGGAGATTTCTAGAAGGGAATTCTAAATAAACCTTGTTTTGTTTCATGTAAGTGTTCACTGAGTCAGAATGACTCAAGTCTGATACATAAACCACAAACAGGGGAGATGGGACATCCTAGATTTTTAACCCCCTGTTCAGATAGACATTTAACATTCTTAAAGTGAAACAGCTAAATCAGAAAAGAGCACCCCAAATACCCAGCAAAACTCTGGTTAGATCAGACCTGTGGGAAGTGTTGAGCCTTCGAAAAATAAGACATGCCCCCTTACAGACTGTAACTGATTGGATACTGAATAAGACAGCAATTCCTGATGCTTTCTGTTTTGTTATCCTAATATTTTCTTTCTTTTCAGTTTGGCAGCCAGTCTGATAAATAAAAATCAGTTATTGGTGCAGACTTTCTCAAAATTCATGGACAAGTTTTACAGATGTAATGACAGTGCCAAGAAATTAGCTTCTGTTCTAGTTTTCTGAACAGAAACTGCTAAGCAAATACGATTACTTTTAAAGAACATAGAGAAATTTAACAATCTAAAGATGTGTCACTTTCTTCTTAGAGTGATTGATCCAGAGGTGCTGCTATCTCAGCAGAAATTTCTTTCTTTATTGCTTATTATAAGTTTGGGAGTTTTGGATGATGAGAAAATTCTGCTTAGAAGCCTAGTAATGTGTTTCTATGTTTATTCTTCAGGTATTTTCAAATTTGTCCCAATGACAATTCATTGTGAAGCAATGTGAGCTATTTTTATGATTTCAAAATAGAAGCATCATTTATCACTTCCAGTACTATCTGCAAATTCTCCTTCCCTTTTTCCTTCCCTATCCCTATCCCTATCCCCATCCGTCTCCGTCTCCTGTCCTGTCCTGTCCTGTCCTGTTTTAAGGAACTAATCCTCTTTTTGTCTCCTCAAAAGAATGCAGTTTGCTTGTGAAATCCTATATGAGCAATGGTTAATACTTTGCATGAGCTAATTAATTTATAAAAATCACAACAAAAGGAAGCATCATAGAAGAAATTTTCCCTTCCTGTTAACAGGGGCATATGCTGTTGAATATCTGTTCATCATATATTAATGAACTACAGTATCGTGGCAAAATAACAGACAACACCCTTTCCTTCTCTGACAAGGTTTGTGAGAGAGGGAAACCAATCTATCCATAGGATTCTTGCAGCATAGCTGTTGTCAGTATGGCAATTGCTGTCAATAAGACAACTGCTCCATTAAAAAGATATTACTCACTTTTTTTTTTTTTTTTTTAAAAGCAGTAAATATGACTGTAAATTTTACCCAGTACTGTAATTTTCCAACAAGATCTCCAGGTCATTTACTGAGTTGGTGTTTTGTCACCTTTCATGCTATTTAAGATTTCTGTCAATATAACAAAATCTGGCATCAACACAGTGGAAAAATGTTCTTTACTACTGAATTACTTAATTGAGTAGAAGGGGATGCAGAGGCTAAACCAAATAGCTGTTTGCTTGGATTTTCTTTACTATGTGGATTACATACAGCAGTAGTTATTTTGAATTTCTTTGGACAGGAAAGATAAAAATCCAATAGACAAGGTGTATGCCCTGTGTCTCTGCCCTGAGAACTGGGTGAGCAGTTGCAGTAAGTGGATGTACATAGTATCATTTTTCCAAGATCAATTTCTTAAATAAAAGCTAAATTATCTCAAGGCTTATTCCTTTAAGTTAATCTACTGAACTTCTTTTAACCTGACGCTGCCATGAAAATCTGCTGGGAAAAAAAATTAAGAAATATTTTTCTTTTGCTTCCAAATGAACAAACTGGATTTGTAATAGTGATGGCTCTGTAGCCATTTTCACTCTGATACAGCTCATCCAATTCACACATTTCTCGTAACTTCATGCAGTTTAGACTGTGTTTTAAACTGGTGAGTTAGGGTAATGTTGACAGGAGAAATACCCACACACTGATGAGACACTGGCTCTCCTAGATGCTAATCTTTTATTATTACTCTGCATAATGATATGTTGGAAGTGTTTAAAAAGGCAAATTATGGTTTGGGTTGGGTTTTTTTTTTTTCATCTTCAGAGGCATGCTTTTAAAGACTGGAAGCTTATGCTTTCTTCAGGGTTGCATACTTGAGATTTCATATTGTCTTGAAAAGGACACTATAAACATGTTACACGTACCTAACAAGCATTACAAAATAACTTTATGAACACATTAGATCACCCCTTAGTGTTTATACTTGTGCCAAATTCCTGAAGGTATGATACTGTTAAGAACAAACCACTGCAGACTAACCACTGCAATCAACTTTACAAGTGTACCTTATGGAATAAATGAGTAAACCATACATGTGTTGAATAATGTTTGTGTTGCAGATGTTCATTTAGTATCTGTTTGTGCATTCATAGTTACAGGCTTCCCATCTGAACATATCTATCCTAATGAAGCGTTGGCAGCAGCTCCAGTTGCAATGTCATACGGGTTGGTACTTGCTGTCTGTGTCGAGTGCCTCAAAGAATAACAAACAATACTAAACAACCCCAAACTTCAGTGCTAATTAGCAAGACCTCCCCACTCTGCTCCAGGTGTTTTACTGACATACAAAATCAGGACTAGACAATTGTCCTCTGATTCCCAGATCACATTCAAAAAGTGACTAGACACAACATGGAGTTTAGTAGAGTTTAAAATAAAAATAATAATAAAAAAATCATCATTAGGTGTGTTTGTCACAGTAATTTAGTAGTGTTTCCCCATTTTTTTTTAACCTGCAACAAGCAATAGAAGCAATTTGGACCATTGAGGAACACAGCAATCAATCATTTCTTTGGCACAGATTGTGCTTTTTAAAGCAAAACCCAGAAACTGATGAGAGATTGCTGTCAATGCCTCTCTACAGGCAAAGGAATGTCTCCTCAGCAACTGAGTCCCAGGCCAGCAGACTGTAATAACAGATGAAGTAATTCAGACTAGTTAACTTTCAAGCTTAGCTGCACTGCTACAGTCAACAGTGTATGAACGCTGCCCAGCTGCAGGAAACTCAGTTGTTCTCTCCTATCAGCTTCTGCTAAGCTTTTCTTTTGAGTGTATCATTTGGTTCCTGTAATTCTTTTGTAATTATGGGGACTATTTCCTATCCTTTATTAATCTGTGTTTTAGAGTTCCGAATACTTATTCTCACTTGATAAACCCTGCTTTGCTCCTGTGCCTTTGTGGCATGGTGTGAGACATTCACACAAATTTAAGGACTTAGGGCTTTGCAGAACAGACAGTATGCAATTGTGCACCACTGGAATGCACAAATTTAATTACAAAAATGTACAGAGTAGATAGTGGTTTTGTTATTTCATAATTTTTGAATGTTTTACCTTGTAGTTTTTAATATTCTTTTTATGTTTATCTTTCTTTAGAAGGAACATAAACATCTACAGTGATTTCTCAGTAGGTAAACTAGTTGCTGAAAATATGTTTTTCAAGTAAATGGACTATTTCCCAGTCACTTCTGCTTAGAATAAGTTCCACTCTGATTGCCATCCTTTTGCTCCATTTTCTGCCTAATATTAAGAGTATTTCTTTCTCTCATTTTTCATCCTTCTTTGGCAGAAGGGCACAGTTTAGTAATTGTTTAACTACTAAACCGTAATAACCAAATGACTTAATGACATAACCACTAAGCAGCAATTATTTAATTACTTATGAGCTTTTTCTTCACTTCTCTAAGGTGCCAAACTACTCTGGAAGCATCTCAAGGCTAAAGAGATTAGTTAAAATGAATAGAATATTTTCCATAAGCTCTCAAGGAGAAGGACACCTCACATGTTTATCTGGAAAAATACCTGTGAGAGAGAAATTACACTAAATAAACTGTGTATTTCTGAAGGCAGCTATTGCAGATACTACAACAGTGAGAAGTATGGGTTGAAAAAGCTGAGGTATAGATTACATGTTTAAGTACTTTCCTATTATTTATCTTCAAAAATCACCAGAAATATTTTCATATTTTAATAAAGGATCATACTTTGGTTATTTTTTATGTTTTGGGGAGTATGGTTTTTGTTTGGATTTTTTTGTTTTTGCTTTTTTCTTTTTTTTTTTTTTGTTTGTTTTGGTGTGGTTTTTTTTTTTTTTTGTTGGTTGATTTTGTTTTCGTATTTTGGTGTTTTGGTTGTTTTTAACTGTTGGTCGGGGGTTTTTAGAGTTGTCGGGGTTTTTTGTTCTTTTCAGAGTTTTTAAAATTAAAACTTGGGAGCATTCTCAGTTTTTGGCCAGGCTGAGATCGCACTATAGACAAAAAAAGCATTAGAAAACTGCATTACTTCGTCACCTTTTGATTCAGAGATTTTCATATGCAAATTCTGAGGCGAGTGAAACCGCAGCTCTTGGAGGTGCTGTGCTGTAGGGCTGTTTCCTCCAGCAACTGTGCCTCCCATCGCCCAGGTAGGGCTGTGTCCAGCACTTCTGCGACATCCCACTAGAAGAAATGGGAACGTTTTACTCAACAAAGCTTTAGAAGAGTTCATCATATATTTGACTGATATTTAACCCAGCGGGTAAATGAGAACAAAGGTGCACAAATGTCTGAACAACATTTAGTATCTGCGCTGCTCCACTGACTGCAGCAGCACGCTGTGTGCTATATTCTCCGCTGTCTCTATTCGATGTCAACGCTGGGTGCAGCTGTCCCTGGCTTTGTTTGGCCCTCGGGCTGTGGGGAGTTCCTGGTGCCGGCGCCCGGCTGCCCCGCAGGGAGAGGCCCGCCCGGGCTGCCCCGCGGCGGCACGG
>VZUI01091734.1:0-27488 GCA_013401135.1 Cettia cetti | reverse complement strand
GCCGCTGCGCGCGCCTGAGTGACCGGCAGTGCCGGCCAATCAGATCGCGCGGCCTGCCCGGCGCCGGTCGGGGCGCGCGGCGGCCGCGGGCAGGCCCGTGTGGCGGGGAGTGCGTGTCCGTGCGTGGCCGCCTCCCGCCCTCCGTGTGCCCGCCCCGGCCCGGGGCCGCGCTCAGACGGGGCCGGTGCGGGCGGTGCTGAGGCCCCAAATGGCGCCGAGGACCGGCCCCGAGGAGCGATGGCAGTGCGGGCCCGGGGCGAGGCGAAGGGAATGACGGGCCAGCGGCGCGGGGGCTGCTGGGATGGAGGGGGACATGGCGGCCGGGCCTGTGGGGCCCGGCATCGGTTCCTGAGGGGCTGCCCTGGTGGGTAGGAGGCTCAGCCGTACAGGGAGCTCTGCCTGCCTGGGCATGGCCAGGAGTTTACAATAAATGTGAGTTTAGCACACAGCTTGAGTCCTTTGTGCAGTTTTGGGCACCACAGTACAAGAAAGAGCCAAAGCTCCCGTCCAAAGGAGGCCACGGGGATGGCGAAGGGCCTTGAGGGGAAGCCGTGTGAGGAGCAGCTGGGGGCTCTTGGTCTGTCCAGCCTGGAGGAGCCTGCCGGGAGAGCTGCACACGGTCTGCAGCTTCTCAAGAGACAGACACTGCCCTCCGTGGTGTCAGGCTCCGAGGGAATGGCCTGAGGCTGCAGCAGCGGAGTTTTAGCCTGGATATCCGGAAAAGGCCGTGCTGGAGCCCTGAACAGGCTCCCCAGGGCAGTGGTCACCGCCCCAGGCTGCCAGAGCTCCATAAGTGTTTGCACAGTGCTCAGGCACAGGGTGGGGTTCAGGAGTTTGGTGATCCCTGTGAGTCCCTTCCAGCTCGGGCACTCTGTGATTCTGTGAATTGTGAATGGATTAGGAATGGTCCTGCTCCTGCAGTGGTGCTTCTGCTGAAGACTCAGCACCTGCTGAGGGCTCTGGCACCAGACCAGCTGAGTTGAAGACAATTTCTCCACCTTACCCTGTAGCAGGTCCTTTGTTCAACACACAAATTCTCCATGTAACACATACTATTTTTTTAGGACTGTAGATTCCATAATGTTGGAAATGATCTCCAATATCACCGACTGCAGCCTTCAGCTGGATTTAAATGCTCACTGATATTTCAACATCACGTTGCACATAGAGCTCACTGTAGGACCTGGTGGTGAATAAAGAGCTCTGACATGATGGGACAGCTACAAGTTAGAGTGCACTGGCAAGAGCTGCATGTTCAGCCTTACATTAGACCTGCAGAAACATCAACATCTTCATGTTTTCTAACATAACTACAAAGAATCAGAGAAGGAAAAGAAAAATCCCCACTGTTACCCATTTATGCTCAAAAATCACAATGCATTACTATGGCTGTGATTTCTCTGAAATGTGTGTGATGCTCTCCTGACATAAGTTATGGTGAAAATCTGTGCATTGCACTCATTAGATTCAGTCACAGAATTGACCTGCTTGGGGGTGGCAGAGGGTCCAAGAGGGACTGAAGAAAGAAAAATTTGAACATGAGGAGCAGAGGAACAATGACAAGTTTTTTGTATGGATAAAACCCCACCAGGCTGAGATTAGATATTACAGAGTCTCCATGAAGGATTTTAGATACAATGGGTCACTGTTGAGACTTGTTCATGTTAGAAATACTCTTAAAAAAAAAAAACAACTGGAAACCATTTATATGGTTTCCAGTTTCATATCTTCATTCTTTTACAGAGATGATAATCCAATTAACTATCAAAGTCTCTTAATGGAATTTTATATAGTCTTCTTTACTTACCTATTTTGGGCTTCAGTCTTGACAAGATTCATAGAGATTTTAACTCAACTTTTCAAATTTCTGTCTGCTGGTTTTCCTTGTGCATCACTTCACATGGGAGCTTTTCCTGGCTGACTCCTTGTCCCCTCCATTATGATCTGCAGCATGTCACACACCTCCCTATTTCCATTTAAGAGTGGCACTCACAATGTATGGATCTTATTTCTGTGATACTGAGACCAAGTGACTTTGCATTCATGTGGGATACACAGGATTCTGAGTTGTTTCAATGAGACTGAACAATTCAGACTCTTGTCCTGTCAGTTTAAAGCTGTAGCCAAAAGTTTCAGAGGGCAGAAGACTCTTACACTCTTTTAAAGGTGGTCAGATGTTCTTTTCTTGTTAGTTTCTTGTTAGTTTGCTCCATATTCTCAATAAAGGCTTTTCAGTAACCTCACTGAAGTGGTGATGTTTTAATAACCAGGTCAGCTCTTGAAAGAAGCAGTTACAGTTAATAGAGATACAAAGATGAAAAACTTCTCCTCTTTATGAATAATCAATAATAGCGGAAGGTTAAATATAACCAAAATATTGCAGTTTTATTAGCTTGTCCTTGACTGAAGTGATACACAGGAATGACAGATGTCCCAGTCAGGGTGTGGAGCAGTGGGTATTCCCAGAACTCCTGAAGCCAAGCTGAACTAAACTGGGCATGATTTGAAGTGTTACTGTGTGTGGACAAGAAATCAGATGATGCTGTGCCTGTTCATTCAGTTCTGTGAATAGTTAAGGTGAACCTTCTCTGGGAATGCTAATAAAATACTCTGTGAGGTAGTGCTCGTGTGGAGAGGCAAGAAAAGCATAATGATCCCCAAAAGACAAACCTGAATATTGCAAAACTATTAAAACAAAAAATCCTTCTTTACATGCATTAGGATGGGGCTAATCTTTAACCTTGTAAAAATATATTAGTGAGAAGAGCCAACTGGTCTGTTGATTTTCTGTCTTAATTATTTAAGCTGACCTTCAATAAAACTCGACAGTTTCTCTGTTTCTTTTAAAAGTCATTAGTTCACCTCTGTAGTTTTGTGTATGCTAGCCAGGAGTGGGGAGCCATGCAAGGTTCACTTTTGCCACAGATTCTACTTTAGTGAAGATATTTGTTTCCACCAGTGGTTTTCAGTTTCTGCAGTATACTGTGTCTTCCTGACCTGAATATGGAAAGAAGGCTGAGGGGTTTAAGGTGCTTTGTGCCTGCAGTACTGAAGCCTCCCAGTTTCACAGAGAAGAGTCAAGCAAACACTGGAATCTGAACTTCAGGAGGTTATTAACATTTTTACCTTACACAGATATAATTTGCTAAAAATTACGTGTTTTTGAAATACAACCTATTAAACTATGCAGCTCTTCAAAAACAACATTGTCATTCAACTCACTGGTGAAATAATTGTCTTGGTGGGCAATCTCTTTCTTATTTGCTTTATGTTATTTATTGGAATAACAGGTCTCATTTGAAATTAACAGTAATTCCTGCTTTCCTCCAGAACAATGGTTGTATATCGTGTTGTTGGTCCACAACTCTCAGTAGCAATTTGCTTTCTTTGAATGTCAGTGAATTTGAAAATGTACCATGTAACATTTTGCTGCTTCATTATTCAGTTTCACCTCCCACTCATGAGTTTCCTTCCACTTCTCTCATGACCCCACAAATGCATTTATTATTATATTAAACCTGCTTGTTACTTCCTCTGCAGGATCATATTGGTTTTGTAAGCAGTTCTTTTTAACAGACAACACTCACATTCATATGGAAAACTGCATGTCTGTTTACTCAGCTGATTTTTTTTAATCACTAACAAAATAACATGAGATGAAAATGAAAAGATTCCCTGAATTATGTGTGTCTTGAAAATGAATTAATTTAAACAGGAGAAAACCCTCAGAAAGCTTGGGATCCTCCTGGTCAGAATGCAACACAAGAGGAATGTCCTGTTGTCTGCAGGGGGTTGGACACATCCATGGCCCCCCTGTGTGTGCAGTGTGCATGCTGGCTCAGGTCAGAGAGTTCTAGAATGAGCACACAGCCTTGGAATAAGAGCTTTGATCTCCCAGAATATAAACTTAATATTCTATGGTCATCATCAGTGTAGGCATTGATGCTGTGATTAGAAAAGGAGCGATTTTGGTGCATTAGGAGTTGATCTACATGGGGTGGCTTTCCTTCATAGAATTAAGAATTGTATCCAAAGGTTACTGGCATCTAAACAGCCCTGAATGTATTTTCTACCTGGAGAGGGAGGGGAGTGCAGCCCTTCATTGCAGGGGCTGTAGCAGAACCTGGGACAGCAATGCAGAGGGAGACAGCTGTGCTGTGGTCAGGCACACCTGGATGGTTCCACAAGGGTCTGCACTGAGCTTTCAGCCTGCCCCTGTGTTATAGGAGAGGCTTTAACACCTGGATGGTTCCACAAGGGTCTGCACTGAGCTTTCAGCCTGCCCCTGTGTTAAAGGAGAGGCTTTAACTCTTAGATGGATTCCACAAGGGTCTGCACTGGGGTTTCAGCCTGTGTTCATCACTGTGCTGGGTGTGCTGGCCAGGTTTTGGTAGCCTGTGTGGCAAGGGGATCACAGGCTGGCAGGTGAGAAGCTGCCAGAAGCTTCCCCTGTGTCCAGCAGAGCCAATGACAGCTGGCTCCAGGATGGACCTGCCACCAGCAAGGCTGAGCCCACCAGCAGTGATGATAATGCTTCTGTGATAAGACGTGTAAGAAGGGAAAAAAAAGCAACTGTGTGGGAGTAATTGTGGCCAGAGAAGAGAGGAGTGGGAATGTGTGAGGGGAGCAGCCCTGCAGGCAGGGCAGGGCAGGGCAGGGCAGGGCAGGGCAGGGCAGGGCAGGAGGTTCCCCTGCAGCCCCTGGTGCTGCCCATGGAGGGGCAGCAGCTGTGCCCTGCAGCTCATGGGGAGCAGGATCCAGCTGCAGCTGCCCATGGAGGGGCAGCAGCTGTGCCCTGCAGCTCCTGGGGAGCAGGATCCAGCTGCAGCTGCCCATGGAGGGGCAGCAGCTGTGCCCTGCAGCTCCTGGGGAGCAGGATCCAGCTGCAGCTGCCCATGGAGGGGCAGCAGCTGTGCCCTGCAGCTCCTGGGGAGCAGGATCCAGCTGCAGCTGCCCATGGAGGGGCAGCAGCTGTGCCCTGCAGCTCCTGGGGAGCAGGATCCAGCTGCAGCTGCCCATGGAGGGGCAGCAGCTGTGCCCTGCAGCTCCTGGGGAGCAGGATCCAGCTGCAGCCCGGGGAGGAGCCCACGCCACAGCAGGGGATGCTCAGAGGAGCTCTGCCCCAGGGGACACTGTGCTGGCAGATCCTGTGTCCCTGTAGAGAGAGAAGCCCATGCTGGAGCAGGTTTGCTGCCAGGACTTGTGAGCCCATGGGAACCCAGCCTGTGCCTGAGGATGCACCCACAGAAGGGACCTGCTCTGGAAGGGTTCCTCAAGAACTGCACCCTGTGGGAAGGACTCGAGCTGAAGAAGATCCTGGCTGCTGCAGGAGGGACCCCAGGCTGGAAGAAGAGGGGAGAATTCCCTTCTCTGGCAAATTCCCTGGGCAATTCCCTTCTCTGACCCTTCCTTCGCTGAGGAGGAAGCACCTGCAGGGACAAGGTGCAATGAGCTGACCATAACCCCCATTCCCCATCCCCCTGCACCACTGTGAGGGGTGAGGCAGAGAAAACTCACTGGAGTCCAGCCCAGGAAGAAGGGAAGGGTGGGGAGAAGGTGTTCTACAATTTGGTTTTATTTCTCCTTGTCCTACTCTGATTTCATTGGCCATACTCCTAATTGATTTCCCCAAAAGGAATCTGCTTTGCCCATGACAGTAATTGCTGAGTGAGCTCTCCCTGTCCTTTTCTAACCCACAAGCCTTCTGTTACATTTTCTCTCTCCTGTCCAGATGAAGAGAGATAGAGCAGCTTTGGTGGGCACCTGGCATCCAGACAAGGTCAACCCCCTCACAAATACTAACTTTTAGAAGATTTTTTTTTTTTAAATCCATGCTGCAGTGGTACTTTTATGGGTTCACATATTACAGGGAGGCATTGGCCATTTATCAGGATGCTAATGACTGGTAGTTATGTGTCCAGATAGTTTGTAACCACTGGGTTGCCCGACAACAGAGGTCACTGAAAGACAGATGACTCACAAACCAGTTAAAGATCTCCTTCTCTTTTTAAGGACACCATCAGGGCTTCAAATGTTCTAAAATTCCCACACTGGGATTACTGTCCCCTCTTTAAAATTCCATGTGTCGGGAGGCTTCCATGATTTACTGGTAGTCTTCAAACAAAAAAAAAAAAAAAAAAAAAAAAAAAAAAAAAAAAAAAAAAAATCCTAACAGAACATCCATTGATTGCTAGAGTTATTTAAAGGCTAACAATAAAAAATCATAGATTTCAGTCCCCATCAAGGCAGAAAGGAAACAATAATTGCAATTTGCAAGCCTCCTGCCGTGGGTAAAGGAGCTGGGGCTGGCAAAAAAGGAAGATCTGTGATTTTAGTGGCTGATGCAGCAGGTCAGAGGGAGATGTGCCAATTCATTCCTACATCATCCTGTGATAAGGCAATTTGTCAAGGTGAAAAGATGGGCGTGAGGCAGAAGTGTGCCCAGGTGATTATCAGCTCAGTTAAAAGCATGACTATGTGGGAAGCTACACAGGAGTTTGTTTGGTGACTGCTCGTCTCTCTAGGTGGACAGATCCCCAAAAAAGAGATCTTTTCTGTCTCTGTGGCAGCAAATTACATGGTTTCTTACCCCATGTGTTTTCCCAAAGAAGTCCTAAGAGTGTTAATACAGTAATTTGCAATTCAAGTCTTTCTTTTGCCAAAAGAAGGGAAGGAGGCATAGGGACAGCCACATCTTTCAGGAGCTTCCTTCCCCTTTAACCAAGGGCCTGTGAGATTTCCCTGTATTAAAAAATGAATAAATAAATAAAAGTGGGGGTATAAACTGGCAGGTTCCCAGCTTGGAAAATGTTTGCTCTGCCTTTGAACACTACCAACTGTGAGGTGCCATCAAACCTCAAACAAGCACCTCCTCTTCCTGCCATTATCCACTTTGCATTCGCAGTCTGATAAGGTAGGGATTGGTACCAGAAAGGAAATTGGTGGTGCCCCAGACTGAGGATGAAACATGGATGACTTTTTCTCAGTTTTTAGCAGTCTCAGAGCTGAATTTCTCTTCTGATTTAGGAACACATATAGGGTGTATGGACTAATCCCTGTGAGACAATGTGGAAATAAAAGAGGAGATGAAGGAGCAGCTGGCTGCCAAACTTCATGATGGATGACTCTGAAAGTCATTTGTTCTTCCCTAGAATCACAAAGAAGCCCTAATGCATATATAGACTGTTAATCAATTAACTTACCTTAGGTCTGATTTTGCTGAGGGTTTTTCCTTTGTCTTTCCTGAGGTGTAGATTTGGCCCATTGTACATAAAGTTAACTCATTAAATGTAATTCTGTATTGTTTCTCTTTTTCAGAATGCTTGAGGATGATCTAAAACTCAGCAGTGATGAAGATGACAATGAACAGGTAAATACATCTAATATAAGTGCATGGACCATTTAAACTGACAAAGTTATTTCATTTCTTGGATCTGGTTTTGTGTTGACTTACTGTATTTGCATGAAAAGCATTTTGGTGTGCTGCAGAATCCATTAGCTTAAACCCTGTTTGCTTCCTTCCCATTAGAGGAAACACTCTCAAACAGGAATGTATTTCAGTTTTGCTGGTTAACTTTGTGAAGTGGATTAAACTAAACCAAAATATGACTTACTCACCTTTGAATTAGAGAGCACATGGAGCATCACCCAGGAACAGCTAATGTGTTCTGAATCTCTGTCCTCCATTGCACCAAGCCAGCTGTGGAACAGCTTCCCCTTGCTGTGCACCCATTTTCTGAATTAAAGAGCTTTTTTAGAGTGTGTAAAACGACCACATAAGGGCACCAACACAACTACAGGGTTTGTTTGCACTTTGCAATCCATTTATTCAAGCCCACCCAAGAAAATTTGGTCTGTAAGTTTTTGTTCCAGTCAGAGAGTAAAAGGGTTGGGAGTCCACAGTAATCCAGTGACTCCCATTTCTGGAAGGGAAAGCCCTCAGCTTGTAGCTCTAAATCAGTACTGAAAGTTTCTCCACGTACTTGGGATGTTAATGAAGAATCATTTTCAGAAAACTGGCTCATGTCATTCTCTATCCTTCCCACTTTATAAATATTTATGGATAGTGCTGGGAAAGAAAGCTGGTGAAATTCATATTCTCAACATTCTTATCAGAAAAAAAAAATGAAACTTTGTGTTAAATTCGTCCTTCGTTTTACTTTATATATGCAATAGGCTCAAATGTTTAAATGTCTGCAATAGAGAGGAAGGTAATGCTATAATTCAGCATAAGATCATCTGTTCAGTCTGGGAAATGTTAATTATAGGCCAATCTCTCTTTCTTATTTATTTTTAAACCACCTAAATGTTCTCCTTCAGCCTACCTCATCCATCCTTTGGGGTCATGCCAGGAAAGATTTACCTTCTGGTGAAAGTTGACCCCTTAAGTCATGCAAGTCAGTATTTTTTAGCACTGGCAGGACTCTCACTGCCTTCTGAAGCCAAGGGGTCAAAATCCTCTACTTGTGCAATGCAGTGTTGTGCTTTATGTGTCTTATGACACCATCAGGTTTGCAGATTTCTCCAAATGGTGCTGTAAAATGGCATTGTGATCCTGAGATGCCTAAAATACAGAAATGGAAATATATTGTCAGGTAGCAGTTGCTGTTGTTTTCCTCCAGTAATCATTTTCTAGTGACTTAAGTAGAATTTACAGAGCTCTGAATTCACACAGTTTACACTGCTAGGATGAAATCCCTTATCACAGGTGAATGAAGAAGCAAATGCCTGGACCAGTGCTTGCTGACATCAGATGGAAAGCCCTCAGTGGCTGGAGCAGGTGTCATGTCTGATGTTAATCCCCAGCAGGAAGGAGCACAGTGCACAGAGGGCTCCTGACAGCTCTGGAGCCCTCCCTGCTGTCAGTGTGGGCCATGCCTCCCACCAAGGCAGTGTGAGGGAAGTGTCCCTGCTCCCTGCAGCCCTTCTGTGCTGGGGATGAAGCCTCAGTCTGCTCCAAAGCTCCTCATGTTCTTCCCAGTGAAGCATTCACAGCACACAAACAAGAGAGCACCATTTCTCAAAATTTTGTACTACTTAGAAAAAATTTTGGATTTTTTTTTCCCATACAATCATTTCAGTTAGAAATTATCTTCCAAGATCATCAAGTCCAACCCTTAACTGAGCACTACCAAGCCCACCACTGAGCTCCCAATTTGGTGTCTTCTATTACCTGACCTGTATCCTTAGGGATTCCAAATAAAGTAACAAGCACACTGAGAACATTTTTAAATGCCCTGTACTTCAAGGGAACCTTCAGCTTTCCTGTGCACCCCACATAGGTGTGGTTGCATCTCTTCTATTTGTATGACAGGTAGGGTATGACAAAATTACACAGCTCACAGCTTTTTAGTTTTCCTGAGTGAATGACTGTGTCTGCCTTTATATTTTTGGCAGTTTAAGGCCTTGCAGTGCTGAGCAGCAGGATTCTGCTGCATCTCTCACTCATTACACTTCAGCAGCCTCTGCCACATCTCCTTAAGGAGAGGGGATTGGAAATTGGAAGAAAGGTTGATCTGGCCCACTGGTCAGACACATAAACAACAATAAAGTAACTTCAAGGGCTTTTTCAACATAAATATTTTGCAGTCTAAGGACTGTTGTTATTCAGGTGTACACATGTGCTCATTCTGGCAGGGAGAGAAAAGATTAAAACTCTCAGCTCAAAACCATTCTAGCAGTTTATGCCGTATTTCTGTAAGGAAATGGAATAATTGTCTTTACAGTCTTTATGATTTTTCTGCTGTAAGCCTGCAGCCAATGTGAAGCATGAGCTGGCATTTACTCATTAAAAACCCAACAGAGTATGTAATAATCAAGCTTGTTTCCTTTATTGCTACTCTAATTTTAAGGAAATCAAAATTCTTTGGGAACAGTGGTCAGCAGGAAGTCCTTTGAGGATTGCTGTGGACCCTTCAATTTTTACAGGGCAGTAGTGGCACTGATCCATAAATGTACTCGGATATCAACTTTTAGTGGAAGTCTGTAGTATGTGGGGAGAGTTTGAGCCATCAGCCCCTGTTCTGAAACCAGCAGTAGCCCATTTGTCAGGGTGGAAGATTGTTAGAAACCTGGCTGCAAGAAACAAAGCTCTTCTGTTTTCCTCCCTCACTCCTATGAACGAGCATCCTTATTTATGAGCTGTACTGCATTTACCCAGGGGTCTGTGAGGCCTCCTATTTCAGGTGTTACAGATCTCCTTCCTTTTCTCCCCACTGCTGAGGAGGAGCACAACACACAATAGCTCCAGTCAGTCATGTAACTGAGAAGCTGAGCTTCATTTCTGGATAGGATAGGAACTACCAGGTTGAAGTTATTGGAAGGTATTTGTTCTATAGATGGCATCAGAGAGGCTGTTAGTGCTGCCTAGTTTTGTCATTCCCTGTTCAAACAGAATTTTGAGTAACTGGAAGTTGCTCCTAAAAGTTCTAAGCATGATTTGGGGAACCCTACTTAAGGTAGGTGTTATGGTTTTTTTTGGTTAAGGCACACATGATGGTGGCCTAGCAACATATCACCAAGAAAATGATGAAGGCGACTGTAGACTTTAATTTCACCCTAGAAGGCTTAAGAGGCTTCAGCAAGTGAGAGCTGACTGCAGGTTCAACCTCCTAGTGCCAAACTGCTGCAAATTGCATGGAAAATGTGGGTTCTTTTCCTTTTAGCCTTCTGGCAGCTGCGGGCTTGATGCAGAAATTGAGTGAAATTCTTTGGGCTGCGACCTGCAGGAGGTGCAGTGAGAAGTTCATTGCAGGTGCCTTCAGGTCTGTAGAGCTTTGGAGCATGCAGGTCATTGCAGTAGGGGTGAGGCAAGTTACAATGACTCCAGCCCAGCTGCAAACTCCTGTTAGCACCTCTGGCCCTCACAGTGAGGGGCTGCATTTGCATTTATGTGCATCTTACACGTGTGACCACAACCACAGTGCCCCCAGTGCACACACTGTGCAGCTGGCCATGGGACACACGCTTTGTCCCACAGACAAAAAGCTGGTTCTTCTGTCTCGTTGTGGGTGATTTGGGATTAAAGACACACAGAAAACGATGGGTTAGATCTGGAATCAATTTTCATTTACAGCTGAGAAGCAGTTATTGATGCTGCGCTCACAGTTCAATAAAAGATCTGAAGATATAGACCTTGTGTTTCTCTTTCAATATAGGCAGCATAATCAGTGTCAAATGTTTTTACAAAGAAAATTGTATTGACAGTTTTATTAAAATTGCTGTCCTTAAAGTTTTAAGTTATCCACAATTTGACCTACTTGAATGGCTTTTAATATGTACGCTGACCAGCCCAATGGATTTTTGTGTCACATACTTATAATATCAGCTGCAGACCTGTTTAATGTATTATTTGAGAGGTACTGTTACATGCAAGCATTGCCTGGATTGTGAACTCTGGTGGTGTTGTCACTGAGAGGAACATTGGCACATGCATCAGTGTTGCACTCGGTGTGGCACGGGGTGTTCAGACTGGCTACAAGAGGTGCAGTCAGGACAGATGACAGACATGCTGTCAGTAAAACCAGGAGATGACAAAACATTTCAGAGATGCTGATTTTAACACTCTTCTCCGAGGAAGGACTCTGGCTTTATTACTCTGTTTAAAAAGTACATCAGAAATTAGGAAGAGTAGTGAAGATTTTTAATTAGTAGCTCAGTTCAGCTGAAAGAGCTTAGATTAAACACAGGTTAGTATTTTTGTTCTCTAAAACACCTCTGTATAATTCAAATAAGCTTTGAGCTCAAAGGCATCCAAATGAGTTGTGCCTGGATACAGTATTTTAAGTAGCTGTGGTGTACACAATTTTCCTTAACCAGCTCCTCTTTGTTCTTCTGCCTAAGGAGTAGTCCTGTTAACCTTTTAAATGTGTGCTTAATTTAAAGCACATTGCTAGTGTTCTGTGTGTTTTTGAACCAAAGACACTTTGATACTAGTTACAGACCTGCTCCATTTTCAGTATTTCGTGTATGTAGTGGTTTTGGCAGAACAAATCAATAAGATGTTTTTCTTTTTTTACTTGATTTTTTTTTCTTCTCTCCTTAGTGATTGCCACTTTTCTGAAAACCCTAGAAACACAAGACATGCGTGTAATTCATGGCCCTACTCTATTGTTTGTATTTTACATAAACATAATTCTTTTTTGCTAGGTTAGTATTAGGTAATTAAATTCAAAATGTTTGACTTTTTAGCTGAGTCTTAAAGGGTAATCAGCCATAGGCTGAGCTTTGAATTCTTATAATACATGCTGAGCTTTCAAAGCCTTTATTCATGTTAAATTTTTTAGAATTTATGAAGTTTGAAGGCATAATATGCCTTCATCATATCATGTAAACACTTTTTAAAGTGCAAGAGTGATCACTTTTCTTGTAACAATAGATATCCTTACCTGTTTTATTTTTTCCCCATGTTTTAGCTGGATCCTGAACAAGCTGTTTACCTCCCCAAGGTTTCTCTACATTTCCATTTACTTTGTTATCAGCAGAAAGGCTGAAGAACAGCTCTTCAGTAATGACATCAATACTGCACACACAGTGAGAGAGGTCATCTTGTCAAAGCTATAGAAAAATCAGATGGATTAGGATGAAACTAGGTGCAAAATAACTTTGATAGAGTCTTTTAATGTAAACAGTTTATCTGTCATTGGGTTCCATTGAAATCCCAGAGTGGTGCAGCATCAGCTGTAGCCTCAGCAGTGTGTGTTTGATAAAGAACACACATTCCAGTGTTTAAGATTTGCAGTCATGCTTTATAATTGTAGGGAAATGTTTTCATTAAGCCATTAATGAAAACAGAAGCTATTAGGAATATACAGTCATTCTCCAGCCTTGTCAGTGCCTAACCATGAAAAATTCTTTCATGGATATCTGTCCCTTCTTGCTACCTCAGTCCATTTTAATTGTTATTCAAATTATTTTATTGTGCACAACACTGGTTGAAACAACAATTTATCAACTGTGTAAGTTAATACTCCAGCTTCTGTTAGGCAAATCTTTGGCACTAAGAGATTTGATGACTGACATATCTGGGGTTATAATTCACATGGTAATGATGTAGGTTCATATCATTTGTTTAATATCAGCAGAAGCTTTCATATTATCACCCTGAGATCTGGGCTGAGCTTTCTGCAAAAAGCACAGCACACCACTAAAGCACACAGTGTTACCAAAAGCTTTTAACTTGTTCAAATTCACAGAATCTTATGTAATTTTTTTCACACATGTTGTTTTTGTGGAGGTCATCCATCAGTTAGGAAGGGGATTAATACAGGAAAAGGTGATTGCAGTGGAGCTCACAGGAGTACAGATCAACAAGAAGGACTTTGCCCTGCAGCTTGCAGCTGTGCTCTTGCCTGGACTCTGGGGCAGCACCTGCCCAGGCCAGCACAGGAACCTGAGGAACTCCATCCCTCCCACCACTTCACCTTTTCCAAGTGTTTCCATGGGTTGACACTGGCACCTCAGTGTCAACAACCCTCCAGCACAGTAAAGAAAACAATAGAGGAGAAGAAATGCTGTCAGGCAGGCAGCCCTAAGGGTGTGGGAATGAAATGTCTTAGCTGAAAAGTTTTACATGATGCATCTTCAAGAAGCCTTCTCCTCTCTTCCCCAGGAGTAAGCAGGCACTCCATAATCCCCCAGCACCTCAACAGGGGCTGCCCTTGGGTTCACTTCTCCACCAGCCTCAAGCACCAAGCTCTGTCAGCCCCACTCTGACAGCATCCATGTGAGAGAGAAGCTTTAGAACCCCTGATGCCTCTGTCACTACTTAAATAGAGGTTGTTCCTTAGTACAGCCATAAGAACCTGATGCTGGAGATCTGCCAGCCTTTTTGGGTTGGGAGAGAAGAGGGAGATGAGGCTTTCAGCCCACAGGACAGGCCGTGTGTGTGTGTGTGGCTGTGCACACAATTTTTTGTAAAGGAGTCTTTATTATAAACATGAGGAAAATATATTTCACCAGAGCCTCTTGCTATGTATGCTACTTATGCAAATGCCCTGCAGTGTTTTGGCAACAAAGCAGAGGCAGCAGCAGGTGAGAGAATTGCTCAACCCCAGCATTGTTGTTGCTAAGAGAAAAGCCAGCCTTGGCCATACTGTCCTGTAAAATAAATCTGAAGTCTGTGATACCTGCAGGCCATCTCAGTGCTCAACACTCACTGATCTGACCACATAGGACACATTTATCTCCCTTTTCTCTTCAGAAGGAGAGTGGGATTTTTATCATCAATGTCTCATGAAGCATTTTGGTGAAGGAAGTGTCTGGTTTTCCTACACTGGCCATCTGCAGCATTGCTCTTCTGTAAAAGCCTGAGCAACTGTCTATGAACTTGAAAATCTGAATTCCTGGGAGTTTTTACACCAATAGAAGATAGTGCTAGTGCTGGGTTTGAGACAGGGAGGGTTGCAAAAGGCTGAAGGAGGGACTTATAAGTGGCCAGAAAAAGCATAAAGTAGGTGCTGGAAAGGGCATGATAAATCCAGTAATTAGCCTCTGTCAGCCAGAATAAGGTGAGAAGTGAAAGTTGATCCCTCCTGGAGATATTCCAGAAAGAGAACAGTAATGAAAGCTAAAGACCTTAATTTTTCTTAGGATGAATTCATCTGCCACTGCAAGGTTTGCTGGGGTTGTAGGTGCTGTGTTCTGTGCTGGCAGGATGAATCTTCCCAGGACAGATCTCCCTGCTCACAGGGACAGGTCAGGACCACAGTGTGACAGTGCAATTGATCTGAGCAGGGTGCTCCCCTGGAGAGTGTGCCTGCTTTTCAAAATTACCAATTTCATGGCAACGCTATTAAGTCTAATTTTTGGAACTGTGGAATTTAGTAATTTGCTAAGTCATCTGAGCAAGGTACAAGACCAAGGTCAGCAAAGTTATTTCATGTGTGTTTACCTCTGTTGTCTCTGCTGCCTGCTTGTAATGCATTTAACATTCAGTATAGATGTAATGTTCAGTATGAATTAAAATCCTCAAAGGTCTTTATTTCCTGCACAGGAAATAAATGGGCAGCATGAACAGCAGCAACTTCAATTCACTGCCACTGCTGGTGCTCCATGGCTCTGCCCTTTTGCTTCTCCAGGCTAGGGAACTATTCACTTACTTAAAGCAGGGAGAAGACTAAGGCTAGGTTGGATTCCCAAAGAAATGAGATAAGGGCCTTTATCAGAAAGGGAAACCTAAGGGCATAAACTGCAAATGAGCAGGGGCACAAGGGGCTGTATCTTGAGGTGTCTGCCTGTCCATTGTGGCAGAGCAAGTGAACATTGCAAAAGTAACAATCAGGCACTCCACTCTAAAGCTACACCTCATGCAGAGAGAGAGAGAGACCTTAATAATAGGGCCACAAAATATCAGCACTCTTCAGATAAGCTTCAGGGATAGAAAAAATGGTTCTCCTGCTAGAACTGGAAACTGAACAATATACAGATTGTGGTGACTGTCTGCAGCTGGACAGTGAGGTCAAAGGATATTCTTTGAAACAAGCTTTTTGCTGCTGATTCCGTGAAGGAAGTTTGGGGAAAACTTTTTGCTTCTCTTAAGAAGGATTCTTGACCTTTTCTGTGTTTCTTCTGCCTCTTCAATTTTTTTAATCATGTGATTAACATGATGAAGTGTGGCTATGGAGTAAACCCACCAAATTTTATTATTTTTTAGACTTCTGGAGGGTTGAACCAAACACACATTTTAGAAAAATCATCAGTAAATAAGACAATGGCAAATACTGGGTTTTAGCCACCAATAAATCTTTTATATTTTCACAATAGGATTATCTTCCACTTGGTCATTTGTGATCAATTTGTAACAAATTAATTTCCAGGAAATGGTGTTTCAAACCACAATTTCAATGTGGATTTTTTCCCTTAAAAATGGACCATTCAGTACAGTTCTCCGAATTTCTGTCACCAGGGATGTATAGTTATTTTCCAAATAAAACAATTCTTATGAAAAATCAGGTCTAGCTCTAGACAGAGTGCTATTCTCTGCCATAGTCAGTTGGTACTGTCAGAACACTTAATAGGTTTTATGAGATATTGGTTAGTATTTTTAAATTAACTTGACAACCACAGAATTTCAGGGTTGGAAGGGATCTCAGGAGATCATCAAGTCCAACTCCCCTGAGAAGGCAGAGTCACCTGGAGTAGGTTACAATGGTTCATAGGCCTGCAAAAGCAGAATCGGTAGAATTTGTAATGTCAAGTTACAATTTCTCCTTTGTTGGATTGAGGACTCAGAATTAGTACAAATAGTGGCTTCTCATCAAGAATATTTTTAATAGAAAAGGAGGACATTGTTTCAAGGCTCTTTTGTCAAGGTACATTAGTATTGAAGTCCTAAAATAAGCAAACATGTTATGTGAGTTACCTTTGCAGGACTGTGCTCACTGACAGATAGCTGTAACAATTTCTATTGTAAAGTTCACCAAAGACACTGAGTAAACTGAAACCTGCCTGGCAAAAGCAACAATGTTCACAGTATCCACACTGCCTAATTTAAAACCAGCTCAGATTTGTCTACACAAGCAGCCAAGCACTCCTCAGAGTGCAGTGTGCACTCAGTGTGTGTGTGTGGCTCTTTTCTCTGTTTAAAGAAAAAAAAAAAAAGTGTAGAATAGTTCTTCAAGAATTGGAAGCACCCACATTTCTTACTGCACACTTTCTTAGTTTGATTTACACCATTAAACTGATGGAAAACAGGGATTTGGAAAAAAAATGCTGATAGAAATATATCTGTGTGGTTGCTCAATTAAAAGCAGTTCTTGTTCCTCAAGAATGAAGGTGACTCCTAAACCACAGACAGGCTGGTTTAGCGTTGGTCACTTAAACTCTTTTTTGTTGTTGTTTTTGTTTTGTTTTATCCAACCTCCACTGCAATGATTGCAATGAAATTTGCAGTATTTCAGGTACTCCTGAGGATGTCTCTGTGAAGCCATGAAGGTTACTGCATTGCCCAAAGCAATTGTGGGGGGCTCTCTGTGAGGGGCTCAGTGAAGCATACACAGAAACACAGCAGGGGCTCAGTGAACCACTCTGATTTGCAGCTACCACGTGCTTGGTGACTTGCTACTGCAAAAAATGGGGTTTGGCTAATCCATTCCACACATCTGAATCATGAAGGAAAAATACTCCTTTATAAAACTGTGACATGAGGAGGACAGCATCTTCTCCATTGTTTTTGGTCCTAGATACAGTAACATTGTGCTTTTTGTCCTCGAGGTGAGGCTGACTGGGAACATCACACACAGAATCTCAAATGCAAGGTTGCCAACTTCATGTCAAAGGCAATTAGCAAGAAAGAAACACAATCTCCTCTGTTGACATTAGGGGACAGGTAGAGGAG
Source organism: Cettia cetti (assembly GCA_013401135.1). Classification (NCBI taxonomy): domain Eukaryota; kingdom Metazoa; phylum Chordata; class Aves; order Passeriformes; family Sylviidae; genus Cettia; species Cettia cetti. The sequence continues at coordinate 10,153 of VZUI01091734.1, read as the reverse complement.
AGTGTAACCAATGAAGTAAAGAGGAAAAAAAAATAAGGAGCACAACACATATATTTATATATACACATACTGATCCTTCAGGCCTTGGGTTTTGGCTTTCTGATTCCCAGCACAATTCTGGATGGTTTGTTTGCTGCACACCTTGGTCTCCTCCTCCAGAGGGAATCCAACTGAATTTGGCATCAACAGGATCATGAGAGGATCAGAGCACAGCACAGATGATAAGTTAGGATCATTGAGAAGGCATTCTGGATAAATAAGATCATCTTATAACTTCCAAAACAAATTATATTCTAGGAGGAGATAGAAACAATATATGCAGAACTCAACTAATGTGGAAAGTGTCTTTGTTCTCACTGTACTGTTGAATTGAGTCTTTGAGGAGTCTCTTCTATACCTACAGCACAGGAGAAGAGTGTGGTGGGTTGTAAACTTATTTGTGTAGTCACTTGGCTGGTCACCCAAGCAGACAGAGCTGGTTAGAAACTGGGAAATAAACCTGAGTTAGAGTTACAGGAGCTCATGGAAAAAAGGGAAAAGTCTGAGCAGGAAGGCCTGCCTTCTTCTGCCAACACATTCAATGGCATGAAGTGTCTTCTGTCTCACCCTAAGAGATGCTTTGAGGCTCAGCAACTGCCTTCTGAGCTGCCTCACCTGGGCTTCTGAGTCAGGAGGGTGAGGGGGCATCCTAGGAAAATTTTTTTTTGTCTAATCTCACCTTCTCAAAATCAAATAGCTTTCAATGAAAATTCTGTATTTTCAGTTATGCAATGGAAAGTACATATTTTCTTTGGGTAGCAGACACTTCTGTAACACTTCACCAAAAATAGAATTTTCATTTTGCAGATGACAACTATTTTACTTGGTTATTTTTGAGGCATCCTCTTGTCAGTTCATTCATCTCTCCTTTGTGATGTAGGAAGGTTGTACCAACTGGAATACTTTTTCTGATTCATTCAATCCAAATGCCAGTCAGGTAATTGATAGTGATGGAAAAAAGCACCGTTTTCACATTTTGCAGCCCTTGTTCACAATCCAAAAGTAGTTTGTGCTTATTCCTGTGTTTAATCTTTTGTGTAATAATTAAATACCTTCTAACAAGGTAGTTTATGGGTAAATCCACGCTATAGAGCAAGTACAGCACAGTGCAGGTGCCTCTTCTGCTAATGGTAAAACAACTAGCACCAAAATCAGGTGTAGAGATAGGAGTAATACACAGCTACAAGAATCAGGGTAAAAGCCCTGGGCAAAAATTCTCAGATGGATGAGCCTCTGTGTCTTACTGCTTTTCACACATTCCTCATGTTCTTCCTTCTTATTCAGCACTGGAGTCAGCTGTTTAAATAAGGTCTTAGGGAGCAGAGGCACAATTATTGAGAGGCTATAATTGTTAAAAAAAATCAGAAGAAAATTACAAATTAAAGTGAAATGATTGTCTGGTTCACTCTGGCTTCCATTTTCTAATCATCCTAAATTATTTTAATGCATGTTTTCAAGCTCAAAATTAACAAAGGTCCCATGATGTAATTTTCCTAACACCCATTGAATATTACCTATCCAATTTCATTTCAGTCTTTGGCAGCAGCATCTGTCACTCAGGGCACATGTATGGGAGTTTAGGGACCTCCCACCTGTTCTGTTTCTAGATAGCACTTCTAATGCATGAAGTTTAAGAGTCATTGTGAAGTTAAAACCAGTTTCTTACTTGTAAAGGTCTAGGAATATAAGATAAAAAAATAACTCTTAAAACATGTTTGTCTTTGAAATGTCTTAAATTAATAATCAAAAGCTTGCATTGAGTCTAAAACAAATCAAACTCAGTCATGAAGATGAGAAACAGGAATTATTAACTGAGTAGCGAGGCTGATGGAGGCTCAATGAGATCATTTTGTTCAAAGATTAAAGGCGATGAACACTGAAATAGTTGAGGAGGATGGCTACGAACACATCTGACTAGAGCTGCTAAATTCAGTAATGATCAAAAGTTAATTATCAAAGCAGAGAGAACTACTCAACACAGACAATTTGAGTCAATAGCTAAGCAGCCGAGAAAAGAAGTAATTTGGAAGAAGTATTTTCCTATAATGAAGTTATATAAAAGACGTACATTTCAAAGAAACCTGCCTAAAACAAGATTGCGTTCTTCCTGATCAGAGAAAAATAATTAGCTCTAATTGACAGACCTGCTGCACACCAAATATTTTCAAACAATATGTTTCTGCATCAAAGCTTAATGTGTAGAGTTACTCAGTGTCACTTTGATTTTTGCCTTCCTTTATCTCCTGCCACTGGGCACGCTCATGATATCGCAACAAATACCCTTTGAAAAATGAATGAGCAGCACCTACAAGACAAATAAAAGCAGAAGGACAGATCCTGCATTTCTTTCTCAGATGGAATCCCTGATGTATTGTGTGCTGTGTTTAACATCACTGTGATCCCGCTCAAAGTGAGTCCTTGGTGATAGGAAATGACCAGATCCCTGATGATCCAACATTAAACTGGGCATGTGGATTAACCCAAGCACTTGCTATGTTTTTTCAGTTTTGGGTAAGCTGTGTGTGTGAAGGACACTGTTGCTCCCACATGTGCCTTTTCTTAGGAGTTAGGAAAGTGCCTTTTTCTGGTGGCAAAGGGGAAAAAAGTGGAAATTCTCCATGTAGAAATCTAGGCAAAGATACGTGCTACAATGTTCACGGTACAAAAAAATAAATTACGTCTGTAATTCTATTTTTCCTGAAGATGCTACATTTCTTTCAGAGTAAACTGTTGTGATCGACATAGCTAAGTAGTCAAAATCAAACATGCAGTTTAGACTCTGCTCTTTAATATTCTGTGACTTTGACATTGGCAGTTCTCACTCTGAAATATCTTCATCTTCTTTAATCTTTCATGTAAACAGTTTAGCTCAGACCATCACGCATATGCTCTCCAGAATATATTCTGCTGTACTTTGTATTAAATCAACTGCATTATCATTATTTACTTGTGATCCTAGACACTCTCCTCTCTGTTGTTTCCTCTTCTTTATTTGTATTTTGATAACTGGTTTTGCTTAGTGGTTTCTGAATAATTCAGGAGAAAACCTTGATTTAGATGCAATTTTCACATGCTTGAACTCAGAATTGTTATAGTCCAGCTATTTGGTGTATAGAAGAGTCAAGGAAAATACCACTCTAGAGTCAAAAAAAATTCTGACATTGTGGAGGAATGTTTGTGAGCTTTAAAAATAATTTTAGTTTCCTGCAGGATGGGATTGAAACTTGGCTTTTAGTGGGAAGCTTGGGAAACTGAAATGCCATTTTTGATGGTGTTTCAGTTCATTTTAAATGAAGCATTTGTGTGTTGTTGCATGTAGTTTATTACTTAGAAAGTTTCTTAATAGCATGCTTCTGACTCTGCATTTGCATATGGCAGCTGCTAAAGGGAAATTTGAGAGAGAACTATTAGAAAGAGACACAATCACATTATCTCACTGTTGAGGCAGGGACCCCATTTCATCATAAGCTTGTTTGAGAAGGCATAATTAGGCTTGGGTTTTCCACAATTACTTGTGCAATCTGAAGTTGAGCATTTCCTGAGGTTTAAGTGTTTTATTTAGCAGCCCTACTGTACAATTAATATAATTGATTCCTATCATGCATTTGTTGATTTATTCTTTAGATGGAAAATATAATCCAAATGAAACAAACACATTTTTCTTTGCAAGCTGGGAGCCAACCCAGAGGATTGTTGTTGCACCATCCAAGCTCTTACAAGCTCTCATTCTTTCTTCTAAATTTTAAACTCATTATTAGGGATTTCTATGGATTTAAACACAGATATTACCTTTGCTGTGATGGGAGGCAAAAGTGCCAAAACAGCAGGTATTTTGAAATACTAGGCCCATCATAGAGCCCAAGGGAAAACTCATTCTGGCAAAATCTGGAACCCAGTTGTGCAGATCCCAGAGGTTTCAAAAGTTCATCAGTTTTCGTAAAGGATTTGATTTGTCAAGGGCTTATATGAGCATTTTTCTGAACCACTCATATTCACACTTCCTATGTAGGAACCATTTTATTTCCATCCCTAAGTATAGCAGAGGTTAAAGTTCCTCACCATAACACTTCTCCTAAATGTCGGCAGGCTTTGTAAAAATACCTCTGGAGGTAATTAGGCACTAAAACTTTCCTTTCTATAATGGGTTTATGGATCAGTTGTCTTAATTCTGCCTTTCACCACTCCTCCCTGTGCCTGTAATCTCACCAACCATCTGACCACTTTCCACATTTAAATCTATTACCGCCTCGTTCCGCAAATTCTCCAAAAACGACACAACCCCAGCTTTTCCTGCCAGCGATATTCCCAGCCCTCTTCCTTTAAAACATTATTTACCCATTCTGAACAAAACAAGAGTGGGATGCAAGGTCGGTTCAGATTACATAATTATGCCAGAGAAGCATTAAAGGGAGAAGTCTCCGCTAACATCTCGAGCGGCTTAAGCGGTGTGATAGACTGGCGCGGCGCTGCCATCGTGCCCCCAGCTGTGTTGCTTAGCAACATTTTAATTCAAGAAGAATCGAAGGAGATGAAATCCCCGTGGAGAGGGAAACAGAAATAAGAGGGCCGTTGACAGATGATCTGAGTTGTTTCTTCTAATATACTGTGAAGATCACTGGCTCTTTTCATGAATGATAAATGGACTGTACACAGATCAATGGGTTCAGCAATAAACTGGAACCAGGCTCCATGTCTGAGGTGGTGCAGGCCGAGAGGCCCAAAGATTTACTCATTTAGATGATTTGGAGTGTGTTTTCTCAAAGGTTTCACAAGAGGAAATTGATCTGAACATTTGGTCATCTCTTGCCCTTTTCTGTTGCTGGTGAATAAAAACAGTTTTGGAAATGGAGTCCGTTCTTCCCTCTATTTTTTCCTGTTGTTGTTCTTGCTCCTGATAGGGACAGATAGCTTTTGACAAAGGGGCCAGACCTCAGAGTGGGAAATGAAGCAACAGCCCTGAATGAGCAGTTCCTAAAGACTGGTGACCACTAAAAATAAACAAAAAAAAACCCCCACTGATATGACAAACTCAGGCAGGAGCATTTCAGACCCAGCACCATCTCTCTGAATGGTCCCACAGCCTGTGCCCCAGCTCTGGGATGTTGCTGGTGAAGAGCTCCCCGTGAGCTGCTGTTTGCTTGTTTTGGTGTGGCTCTTGCTTAATGATTTGTTTCCCCCACCCCTCTTGTGTTTACAGGCTGCCGAAAAGACGAAATTGAGAAACATCCCTGTAAAGTAAGTTATTTTTATATCCATTTGAAAATGCAAGTTTAACGACAGGGTTGTATAAAATGACTAAAAAGACAGTAAGAATGGTGATGAAGGAGATAATAGAATTCATGTTGCCCCTAATCATAGTAGTAAAAAGGTCAGTATCATTGAGGAAAGCTTTCGATTTCTCATGTGTCCCTAATGATTGCACTCCTCAAGTTTCATCCAGTTTCCATAAATTAATGTGTTGTCTATGAATAGCTGCCAAATAATCACAATCATACTCAATACATAGTGCTTCTAGCCTTGGGGAGGTTTGTACATGCTAAAAAGATGATGGTTTTTAATTGCAATCCTCGAGAAGGTCTGATGGGGGAAATAACTGGGAACGTGCCAAATAATTTCTAGACACATGGGAATATTTTGCACCTATGTATCAAGGCTTTGCCATCCTGTTGATTAAGAGCTCTTTCTCCCTCTGTGCATGTGCCTCTCTCACATCATACACACATGCATGTTTCTGCTCTTTGCAGCAGGGCTTTGTGAAGGATGAGCAAGCTACCAGGGAGCAATTTCAAGGGCATTTTATGATAAGTTCTTAAATCTTAGGGCACTAGCGGCAATTCTCAACCATATATCACTGAATTAAGAAAGTTGCTGTATAGATGTCCTTGTCTCTCTGAGAAAAGGCATTTTCAGTTAAAGCTAACAGCATCAGTTATTCTGTTTAAATAATGAATACCCCAGTCCTAATGGGCTCTTATGTACCAATAAAAACACATATTTTAACTTCAGTAGGTTATCATAGCAGTTTGACCACATCCCAGTAACTGTATGTTCCTGTTACAGAGTTCTTATTTTTACAGTAGTTTGCTGACTTTCAGACAGGAGTGGGTTTGTGTCTGTAAGAACATGCACTGACAGGACTCCCCAGTCATGGTGTTCTGGCACACATGACAGAAGAGTACCATTCTATTTGTCACTTGGTCCATCCTGTGTAGTCATTTACACCTTATAAAGTGAACAGAAAACGTGTATGAACACTCCTTGGAGTGATTAGGCGATATGTCAGATGACCATAAATCACTCTTTCTTTATGTTTCATTCAGTCTGATAAAAATTAGAAATAGAATCCAGCAGGGACCTGGTAGCATGTGAAACTTGTAATAAGACAAGGGATCTTTTTTGCCTATAGGGCTAGTTCAAATTCAGTGCAAGCCAAATTAAAGCCATTGTTAGCTGGTGGTTGTTTAATAGAGAGTGAAATGAGCTGTGTTTTCACCTCACATTATACAGGATCCAGGAGTTGCAAGGTGATGAAATTCCTGGGGAACAGCTCCAAAATAATAATTTATCGTTCATACACTTTTTTATATATTTTAAGTCAAATTCTCAAGAATGACTCAACTGAATTGTGTCTTCCCACTCAGAACAAAGACATTGAGCACTGCAGTTATTAAACAGCATGTATGTGCCACTGATGCCAAATTAATCCAGCAGAAAGATTTGGGAGTTGGGGGGAAAGGGTAATTTAGGGTAAGTAATTTTTTATAGGACTTGAGTAAGGGGAATATTTTGAGATGGAAGAAGGCCAGATGGACAGTCTCACTCTTTCCACCTACATGTGTGTATTTCACCCTGTCATGTTTCCCTCAACTGGTTGTTTAACTTCTCCTTGACTATGTTCATGGTGGCAGCTTCAATTAGTACCCTAGGGGATCCATTATACATATTAATTACACTATGCATAACAAAACAGCTGAAAAATCTGCCTAGTTTTGTTCAGTGACATGTAACTGTTTAAGGTACCTGTATACAATTATGGTTGTATGCTGAAGCTCTCAGGGCAAAAGAAGGAATAATGTCTTTAAGACAGCAGCTGTAGCCATGGATTGCATTTATGTAAGTGTCAGAGGCACACTTAGTACAGCTCAGGCTTGGCCAGCTTTTAGTTGCTGCTTTTGTAGCTCTCAAATGTCAAGGAGAATTTCACTTGAATTTTAATGTTCTTCAGCTATGCAAAATAAAGTTAGTAGCTTCCATTGTCATAAGGGCTGAAAGCTGTACAGATTCCTTCTACCATATGTGACTTATCACATACATTTTTAAAAACACATTTTTATTATTAAGACATATGTGATAGTACACTTCTGCAAATGTGAATTGCTTTTGGCAAGAAGCCATGCACTAATAAGTAGAGTTGAATCTAACTGCATTTGACATCTGCTATAATATATATTTTTTTAACATATATAAATATATATATAAAATATTCACAGTTGTCATTAGCATAAAAAATTGCCTTGTTTTTACCTTATGCTGACATAGTTCTTGTGTTCCAAAAGTGGAAGCAGAAATTACTCCCTTTTAAAGACTGTAGGTTATATAAAGTCCTCAGACAGAGCCAATAGTGCCACCATTTAATGCATTAGTTTAGGAGCATGATGAAGATTTCTATAGAAATGGTCTATTTGCTTTTCATTGCTCAGTTCATTAATGTTGCTGGTGTAATGTTTGGTAGGAAGTTTACTGTTCTTTTATGTTCCCTTGAATCCCTCCAGCATTAAATAAGGCGGAAATACAAGGAAAAGGGGGAAAACAAGGAAGTTTTCTTTTTTGCAGCTCAGTAGGGCAGCCAAGCAGCTGGTTTCTCAATGTCCAAGTGTGTGTTGGTGCTCAGACCATCTTGTGGCAGCTTCCTGATGGCCCAAGTAGGTGCAGTGACACTTGGCTCCTTCAGAAAGAAGGCTTGGCTTCAGTTCTGTGGTGCTTGTAGTACTGGAAGGCACAAGGCATCCTCAGAACTCATCTTTATGTATTGGTAGCACCATCTGACATAATATTACTACTGTAAATAAGCACCCAGAAAATGGCTAAGAAATCTCTGTATATGCAGAACTGAGGGGTTTTTTTGTGAAAATAGTGCAGGTAGCTTTTCCAAAAGCATAAGACCTTTTTCTGTCCATGTATGACGCCAAGGTGGCCCCCATAACTGCTGAACCCATTTCATTTAACTGATTTATGCTCTCCTGACCTTGTTATGTAAGGAGCAGTTGCTTTCTCCCGTTGCTTTTTTCCATGTTTACACTGAGAGTCTGTGGTACAAAAGGGATTTCCTGGATGTAAAGTCCTGCATGTCTATTTACTGGCTGGTCCTTATCAAGCTGTTCCCATCCCTGCATGTGAACAAGGTAACATGGCTAAAACAATTTCACTCTGTGGAGGGTTTATGATTTCTAAGGACTTCTTACATGAGAGATATTTTTGAATTAGGCCGCATCCAGAGGAATTAATCTTATATACCCTGTTACTTTATGCAAGAGGGGAAAACCAGTGCTATCATTAAAACCCCACAATAGCTTTGTTCTGAAACCCAGATTTCTTTCCAAACTTGTGTAGACAATGGGAGCTAGTAGACAGTGTTAGGAAGTTAAACATGTTCTTTTCAGGTTTTCCATACAAAGAGATGAATTATTTGCATGGCAATGCCCTTCCAACTAAGGACTGGGTATAATGTCACCCTAAACAAATGTCTCAGATTACAGTTCGTGGAAATGGCCAGATGGATTCCTTGGGAAAATGTGGGCAGGTGAAAGAATGATTTGATCAAAATTTGATGTCATCCAACGCTATGGAATACAAGGGGGTTGTAAGAAAGAAATTAAGATTTTTAAATTGAAAATGAATGCTGTTAGGAGTGTAGTCATGTAGTCCATGAAATTCTGTAGATCTGCAAAAATATTGGAAGCGACTTCTTGCTTCAGGGAAGAAAACATTGCCTTCCTTGAGTGTCCTTTATACTTCCTTCTTTTATAGTGCCTTTTAAAATCTTCAGTAGAAAGTAATGGCATTTTCCCCAAACACCTGCATATGCTTAAATTTGCTGTAGTTTTAATGACTTCCAGATACATGTTTTGAGATTATAGCTTGTGTTAAAATCCCGCTGCTTTTTATATTTTCAAAATATATTTGTTTTCCATCAGCCACAGGTTTGTTAACCAGCAAGATTTCTGGTGTTTATTGTCTTTTCCTGCCATAAAATTCATCTTCTCCTCTGAAGGGCATCTGACTTGACTTGGTATGGTTTTCTGTCCCAACCATCATTGGAAATGCAATCCATTAACATTTGATATCTTGACATTTCAATTGACCTCTCATTTGCAAAGCGCAGTGGTATTTTTCGTGGCCTTTTCATCCTTGATTATACATGGGATAGGAGTGCCTGTTTCTCCTGACTGCACTTTAAAAATATCTTTGTTTTACCAGCTGGAGTGGCACCTTGTTTTTTGCCTCCCTGGCTAGACCTTATTCTGCATGGAAGGTCTGAGGTCTAAGCAAGTCGTGCAGAGCCAAAGGATTTTCTTATTGACTCACTAAGCAGGAGGGTGAGCAGGTCAGGCTCCGAGGGTCAGTTGATGTATGCAGCAATAGCACTAACCATAAACAGATCTCCTGCTCCCACTGGCAAAAATGCAGGCCAGTGGGCTGATTCTGAAAATTGTTTAGTGTCTGACCAGCCAGATCAAGCACTTGTGCCCAACAGAGGTAGGAAAGAGGCAGCATGCTGTGGGTACACATGCAGCTCTTCCATTGCAGGCTATCTCCTGCCTGTGCATAAAAAGGGATGAAAAAAGTGTGTCATGATGAGGTTGAAAAAGCCTCCCATTCATGAATAATTGTATGGGAGGATTTCCACATACATGGATGGGAAAGAGGGGCAATTTAAATTCAATATAAGGAAAAAATTTCTAACAGGAGAGTGGTAAAATATTTTGACCTTTGTAATCCTTTCCAACCCAACCCAGACCATTCCATGGTCCTGTATATATATGTATATGTATATGTATATGTATATGTATATGTATATGTATATGTATATGTATATGTATATGTATATGTATAT
>VZUI01091723.1:0-12311 GCA_013401135.1 Cettia cetti | reverse complement strand
ATTGGACAATTCACCCCCAAAATGCAAACGGGCCCAAACTGATCCCAGGCTGAGGCCTGGGCACCCTTTGTCCATTTGGGGACCATTTTGGGCCCCCCTTGGGTGCAGCCCTGGCCAGGCTCTTGTCCTGCCCCAGGTGTGCCCTGAAGGCCTTTCAATCAATCTCTGCTTTATTCTCTGCTCTGGGCAGCCTCTGCTCCAGCTCTGCCTGCCCAAGGCATCACCAGTCCTGGGAGAAGATTTGGGATGGATTTGCTGCCAAAATCAATCCCTCCTCTGGCTCAGGAGCCCCCAAGGTGCCACATTTCACCCCAAAGCAGCTGAGATCCAGCAGAGGATCCAAGGAACCCCAAAAGCTCAAGGCCTTCAGTTACAAAACAGGAACAATTCAATCTAAACCAAGACTCAGAGAGGAAATTATTCCCAAACCATGAGGATGTGATTTTTAATGGAGGCCCCAGCCTGGTCCCAGTCCCAGACCCCAGGGCACAGAGTGTCCCCAGCAGCACCAGAGCAGCCTCTGGGAAACTCAGGAAAGGATTCCCTGAGCAGAGCAAAGACAGCTCCAAATGTACACTGAGAAAAAGGAGAATAAAGGGGGAAAAAGGGGAAAATAGGGGGAAAAGGGGAAAATAAAAAGGGGGGAAGGGGGGGGAAGGGGTGAAGAGGGAGGAAAAGGAGGAAAGGGGGGAAAGGGAAAAAAGAGGAAAAGGGGGGAAAAGGGGAGAAAAAGAAGAAAAGGGGGGGGGGAAAAGAGGAAAAAAGAGAAAAGGGGGAAAAAAAGGGGGAGGGGGGGAAGAAAAAAAAAAAGTATCAAGTGCCTGAAGCTGTCAGAAAGATTTCTGCAGCTTTGGCAAGACAGACACAACTAATTTAGCAGGGGCTGGCTGAGGAATATTAAGGAATATTAAGCTGTCAGCCTGGGTGATAGGAAGGGAATCACTGGGAGCAGATCAAAGGCGGGCAGGGCTGGGGGGCTGGGACTGCAGGGACAGCCCCGGCTGCAGGGACAGCCCCTCTGCCAGGCCACTGCCACCGGGCTGGCACTTCGGGCTGCTGCAGGGTGAGGTTTAGCTTCTTTCCTTCCTCTTAGAGCCGGGATTAATGCACTGGAGGTGTTTGGGCTCAGTGTTTATTTATTCTCACCCATAGCACAGCCTCGGGAGTTGTGATTTCTAACTAACAGGGTGGAAAGTGGACACCTCTAATCTTTTTTAAGGTCTTTTTTAAGCATAAACTATCTAATAACACGATGACACCTACGTTATTTTTTACTTTTAACCCAATAATGACCACCCAGGGTCTGCAATGAGGGCCTTTTCCACACAACTGGAAAAAACCAAGAAGAGGAAGGTGAAAAAGGACTTAGGCAACACCTTAAATCCTTCATCTTGCCCCATCTATATTACTATAAACTTTAAATTCTAAGTTTTGCACCCTGTGCTGTCACACACTCCTATCCAAACCCCACAGCCACAATCCCAGGGCTGCCACTCAGTTTTGGGAGCTGTTCCACACCTCAGGCCAGTGCAGGGCTTGCCTGGGGGTCAGAGCCTGGCAGCACAGAAATTCTGGAATTCTCAGTGAATTCTCAGCGCCGGGTTCCAGCACTGGAGCGCTGAGGGTGGCCCCAAGGACGGGAATGCCTGGGGGAGGATGAGCCATCAGCATTCCCGGGAAGCTCAGCAGGGCCCTGGATCCCACAGAAATCCCTCCCGGAGGGGGCGAGGCCCTGGCACAGCCCAGACGTGTCCCAGGCCAGGTGGGAGCGGGCTGATCCCAGCTTCCAACCCCTCTGCAGCAGCAGCGGCTCAGCCTCTGCCTCGGATCCCCCCAGGCTGTCCCAGGGCCAGCAGCTCCCCCTGGCACCAGGGGAACGCCGTGTCCCTCAGTGCCACCTCCCTCTGTGCCACCTCCCTCTGTGCCACCTCCCTCTGTGCCACCTCTCTCAGTGCCACCTCTCCCACTGTCCCTCACTGCCACCTCCCTCACTGTACCACATTGTCCCTTTGTGCCACCTCCCTCTGTGCCACCTCCCTCAGTGCCACCTCCCTCACTGTCCCACACTGTCCCTCTGTGCCACCTCTCTCACTGTCCCTCTGTGCCACCTCTCTCACTGTCCCTCAGTGCCACCTCCCTCACTGTCCCTCAGTGCCACCTCCCTCTGTGCCACCTCTCTCACTGTCCCTCGCTGTCCCCCACTGTCCCTCTGTGCCACTTCCCTCGCTGTCCCTCGCTGTCCCTCGCTGTCCCTCAGTGCCACCTCCCTCTGTCCCTCACTGTGCCGTGTCCCCGGGCAGGGCCGATTCCCTGACCCGGCTGAGGGGGCTCTCTCTCCTCGCTGCAGGATTCGCGCTGCCTTTCCCTGGGGTGTTCCAGCCCTCGGCTGCTCCAGCCGTTTTTCCAGGGCTTTGCTGTGCAGGAGGGGCTGGGCTGGGAGCAGAATTCCCATAAATTCCCACATCTGGGCCCGGGAAAAGCCAAATTCCTGCTGAGATCCCTGAGCCCCCCTGGGAGGGGCAAACCCCTCTGGCACAGGGTGGGCTCAGCCCAGCCCCAGACAATTCCCGGGAGCCTCAGGCTCTGCCCCAAAGGCTCAGGAAAAGCTGGGATCCTTTGGGATGTCCTGCAGAGCACCAAGAGCCCGATGCTCCTTCTGAGTCCCTCCCAGCCAGGGATATTCTGGGATGCTCTGGCCCCTCCCGTCCTTTGCAGTGCTATTTTTAATCACTTTTTTGGGAATTTGCAGCAGCCCAGCCCAGCCTTCAGCAGCTCCAGAGCCCCCAGAGCGCTTCCCAATTAAGGCTCCCCGATTAGGGAGGCCGGTTACATAAACCTAATTAGCAGGGCTGTGCTTCCAGCACGACCCCTGGCTCTGCTAATCCGGGATTTGTGCTCCAGGAGCCGCTGGGCTGTGCCAGCCAGGCTGCTCACGTGGCACAGAGCCCCCAGGAATGAGCCCCCAGCACTGGGGGCCTTAATCCTCTCAAACAGCCCCAGACGGGATCGACTGCTGCAAAAAAACCCACCCTAAAACCTGGGGGGAAATCCTAAAATCTGGGGAGAAAGGTCAGGATTAGGCTGGAGCAAAGCTGGGGCCTCCAGCGCTGGCCCAGCTCCAACAGGGACTTTTTGGGGTGGGGGAGAGGCTGCAGCAGCTCTGCTGGACCCCAAAACATGCAGCACCTCCTCTGCGTCCCCCCAAAAGCCCTTCCTGGTGATTCTGGAGCTCGTGCTGTAGGAAAGGGAAGCTCCTGTGCTGCCAAGCTCAGCAGAAGCAGCTCTGAGTCGAGCTAATCTTAATTAGGGATCTCCGGGCTAACCCCACAGCAATTGCAGGATTCCCCAGGCACTGGAGGATGGCTCCTGGTAATTGGATCACCCCTCAAGCTTTGAAAATCAGGATTATTCCAAGGGAAATAAATCCCGAGGTTTGACCACAGAGAAAATTTGGATTCTGTTCCTTTTTTTTTTTTTTCCTTCCTGGTTTTTCAGGCTTCGGGGCTGCGTTATCAAACTCAATTTACAAACAGAAAAGTGGAGAAGTTGCTTAATAAATAAAGAAAAAATAAGAGCACTCAGCTGACAGCAAAATCTCCAATTTTAAGCAAAACCAGCGCCCTAGAGCCAGGAGAGGTCCCAGTCTGGCTCCCCTCCCCTCCCAGGGAGCTGGGATGGATTCACGGAGCAGCAGCTCGGGATTTTCCTGCTCACCCTCCCTCCTGGGCCAAGTTTATTCCAGTTTATTCCCTGGATTTGGGGAGGCGAGGGCAGGACAGCAGCCAGAGCTCTGGCAGCAGCGCTCCCCCCCCAGCAATCTGAATTTATAACCAGCTGGGAGAAAGGCAGGAATTGGGCTCCTAATCCCTGGGATTAAAGGGGATCCAGGAAATCACAGTTTGGGAGTTTTCCTCCTCCTGAGCTTCCCACAGACAAGGCCTCGCTGCCTTGCCAAAGGATTTCACACACAGCCTTAAATTAAGGATTAAATCCCACGCTGACACACGGCTTCATCATCCCAGAGGATCCCAAAAAAACAAAAAAAAAACCCTTTTGGCAGAGGAAACTCCCCCTCCTGGAGCTGGGAACTCCGGGGATTTCAACCCTCACTGGGATCTTTGCTGCTTCCAGGATGAATTCCCGAGGTCAGGGAAGGCACCAACCCCCCCGTTCCACCTTCCCTCAGGTGAGTCCTTATCAAACACCCCCCAGGTGAGCCCTTATCAGCCCGCGGCACCACAAAGGGCCATAAAGGGCCGGGAGGTGACAGCTGTGCCCCAGGTGTGCCCCAGGTGTGGCGGGGCCCTTTCATCTCACCTCCAACCTGGCCCAGACCGGGAAAAACCCCGGCAGGATGGGCTTGGGGCTTTGTGGAGAGCTTGGGAATTTTTTATTCCCTGGCATCCATCCGTTGGGAGCGAGAGGAGCTGGGCTGTGCTGAGCCTGCCCCATCCCGAGGGATTTTAGGATGGCTCCAGGGGGGACAATCCAGCGATGAGAGCCCCATCAGCATTCCCAAAGGGAGGGTGTGGCTGTGGGGACAGGAAAATCTGGGAAAACAGCGAGGGGAACCTCCTGTGGGGATCAGAGCTTTGCTTTCGCCAAACCCCCTGAGGAGACAGCACAGTGGGGTTGGAACAGTGGGATTTTAACCTCAGTGGGATTTTAACCTCAGTGGGATTTGAACAGTGGGATTTGAACAATGGGATTTTAACCTCAGTGGGATTTTAACCTCAGTGGGATTTTAACCTCAGTGGGATTGGAACAGTGGGATTGGGAACAGTGGGGTTGGAACAGTGGGATTTTAACCTCGGTGGGATTTAAACCTCGGTGGGATTTTTAACCTCAGTGGGATTGGAACAGTGGGGTTGGAACAGTGGGATTTTAACCTCAGTGGGATTTTAACCTCAGTGGGATTTTAACCTCAGTGGGATTGGGAACAGTGGGGTTGGAACAGTGGGATTTTAACCTCAGTGGGGTTTTAACCACCCCGGGCACACCCCCAGGGCAGAGGTCGCTCCTCGTTTTTCCCTTTGCAGCCGCTGGTGCCCGTGGCAGGAGCAGGGCCAGCCCCGCCAGATGTCACCGCAGGTGTCACCGCGGGCCCGGGGACCCGTCCTGCCCGCCAGGGGCTGGCCCCGGCCTTGGGCTGCCTGCAAACACCCCTTATCTCCCGGCCCTTATCTCCCGGGCAAACAGCGGGGTCGCTCCGTGCCCGGCCCGGCCAATGTGTAATTACCGCGATGTTTAATTACCGCAATGTTTAATTACCCCGGCCCTCGTGGGAAGGGGCAGCCGGGGGAGGGGGGAACTACAGGGGAATTCCAACACGGGAGATGAAACAGAGCTGGAAAAGCAGCGGGGAAACAGCCAGGGAATGTCCCAGGGGGATCTGACAGCAGGAAGGGCTCACACCATGTCCCAAATTCCAGGCAGGAATGTCCCAGGGGGATCTGACAGCAGGAAGGGCTCACTCCATGTCCCAAATTCCAGCCAGGACTATCCCAGTGGGATCTGCTCAGATCCCTGCAGGGAAGGACATCACACCGTGTCCCAAATTCCAGGCAGGAATGTCCCAGTGGGATCTGACAGCAGGAAGGGCTCTCACCATGTCCCAAATTCCTCCCAGTGGGATCTGACAGCAGGAAGGGCTCACAGCACATCCCAAACCCCATCCCAGGGTGTTTCCCCTCTGTTGTGTGAGGAGTTCCCTTCTCCCGGGAAATGGGAATTCCCGGCTGGAGCAGGGGCTGCTTCTGACCCCGTGCTGGCTCCCCAAACCCTTCCTCACCCCTCGGAGGGGTTTGCTGATCCCCCAAAGCCTCTCCCGGGGGGAAGAGCAGGGCTCGGGGAGGGCACAGCCCCAGCAGAGCCCCCCTGTCCCCATCCCTGTCCCCCCGGGGTGTCCGGGAACCCCCGGCGCGGCAGCTCCATCCCAGCGCATTCCCGGGCTCCGAGGCCGCATCCCAGAGCCGGGAGCGCTCCGGGAGGGGCAGGGACACACCGGGGGAGGTGTTAAAGGGCCGGGCAGTTGTTTATGGCCCGCCGGGAAGCGCCGATTGCCCCTTAATCCGCCGCTTTACGAGCCGGGGCTCCCGCGGAGCCGCAGCAGCGCCTGGCCAAGGAACCCCCGAGCACAAAAATCCCCAAATTCCCCCATCCTCACCCGCCCCGAGCCGCCACCCCCGCGGCTCAGCCCCCGGGGCAGCTTTGGGGTGGCACTGGAGGCGATCAGCGAAAAAAGAACCCAATAAAAATGAAGCAGGAGGTGTCAAGATGCCGCCACCCCGGGCTGGTCATGGGAAACCCACGGCAGGTCCTGCTCCAAGGGGGATCGCTGCTGAAATCCCAGCTGAAATCCCTGAGCCCCGACATCCCCAGCACCAGCACGGGACGTTTGAGGTCTCCCAGCTCCTTCCCAGCAGCCCAGCCCAGCCTGTGCATCCTCACCTGGATGCTCCCAGCAGGGACCAGGTTAAGGAATTCCTTCCTCCTAAGGAACTCAGGAGTCCCTCAGTTTGAGGAATAAGGAATTCCTTCCTCCAAAGGAACTCAGGAGTCCCTCAGTTTGAGGAATAAGGAATTCCTTCCTCCAAAAGTACTCAGGATTTCCACAGTTTGAGAAATAAGGAATTCCAAGCTCCAAAGGAACTCAGGAGTTCCTCAGTTTGAGGAATAAGGAATTCCTTCCTCCTAAGAAACTCAGGAGTTCCAGAGTTTGAGGAATAAGGAGATATTTGGATACTTTTCCAAAATCTCCACATCTTCCAGGGAGGTTGGAGCTGAGATCCCTTCTGCACGTGGGGCTGAGGGAGCAGGGCTGGGGGTGAGGAACGCAGCAGCCATGATGGGCATTTTGGGGATTTCGGGTCAAAGTCCACCCAAATAACACCAAACCCCCCAAATTGGGGGTCGAACCACTGCAGAACCCACCAATTTGGGCTGAAATCCTGCCCCAAGCCACCCCAAATACCTCAAATTTGGAGTCAAACCCATAAAAGCTCCCCAGAACCCCCAAATTTGGGGTAAAATCCCCTCAAAACAACACCCAACCCCCCCAGGCACTGTTCCCTGCTGCCCTGCAAATCCCACCTCCTCCAAATCCTCCTGGAAGGGTTTGGGATTTGGGAACTGCAGAGTTTAGGAACATGGAGGAGTTTGGGGATTTGGGGACAGCAGAGTTTAGGAACACGGAGGAGTTTGGGATTTGGGGACAGCAGAGTTTAGGAACATGGAGGAGTTTTGGGATTTGGGGACAGCAGAGTTTAAGAGCATCCAGAGAAATCCTGGCCAAACAGGGGAGGTCAGCACAGAGCTCCTTCCCCAAATTCTGTAAAAAACACCAAACCCTTCTGCAGGGAATGCTCCAGCTTTATCCCAGAGCAGGAAAAGCCCCAGCAGCTCCCTCCCTCTGCTCCTGCCCCTTTGGATTTTCAACTGGAAAAACTGGGAATTCTTCCCAACTACCCAACAACAGCTGCTGCCTCTCACCCAGCCCCAAAGGGCTCCAAAATGCCAAATTCTCCCACCTCAGACATTAAACATGGAGCATTCCCACCCTCAGCCAGGCATTCCCACATCCCAGCTGGAAAAACAGCCCTGGCCCAAGACCTGATCCCAGCTTTGCTTTCTGATAAAGCTGCACGCAGAGCTCCCATGCCCTGATCCAACAATTTGGGGTGGTTTGAACAAAAAGCAGCTGTGGGAAGCATCCTGCAACGCTCCTGCCAGGGAAAGGGGGCATTTCCCATGGAAAAGGGGCATTTCCCATGGAAAAGGGGCAATTTCCCAAGGAAAAAGGGTAATTCCCCACAGAAAAGGGACATTTCCCCACAGAAAAGGGGAAATTCCTCATGGAAAAGAGGCATTTCCCCACAGAAAAGGAGAAATTCCCCACAGAAAAGGGGCATTTCCCCACAGAAAAGGGGAATTTCCTCATGGAAAAGGGGCATTTCCCCACAGAAAAGGGGCATTTCCCCACAGAAAAGGGGAATTTCCCCATGGAAAATGGGCAATTTCCCCATAGAAAAGGGGCAATTTCCCAAGGAAAAGGGGCATTTCCCCACAGAAAAGGGGCATTTCCCCACAGAAAAGGGGAATTTCCCCATGGAAAAGGGGCAATTCCCCACAGAAAAGGGACATTTCCCCACAGAAAAGGGACATTTCCCCACAGAAAAGGGGAATTTCCCCATGGAAAAGGGGCATTTCGCCACAGAAAAGAGGCAATTCCCCACAGATAAGGGGCAATTCCCCACAGAAAAGGGGCATTTCCTCACGGAAAAGGGGCATTTCCCCACAGAAAATGGGCAATTTCTCCATCGAAAAGAGGTATTTCCCCAAGGAAAAGGGGCGATTCCCCACAGAAAAGGGGCATTTCCCCACGGAAAATGGGAATTTCTCCACGGAAAATGAGCATTTCCCACAGAAAAGGGACATTTCCCCACAGAAAAGGGGCATTTCTCCAAGGAAAAGGGGCATTTCTCCACAGAAAATGGGTGATTTTCCTACGGAATGCAAAAGCAGCACCCACAAAATTCAATCAACCCTGGAGGGAAGAGCGGAGCAAGAGCTCCAAGGGAACAGGAGTGAACAGGGGAACAAGATGGGCCTCCCCTGTGCCCCCCAAAATCCCCCAAATCCAGAGCTGCTCCTTCCCCTCCCAGATGTGTCCCCAGCCAGAGTGAGCTGCTCTCCACCTGCCCACGCATTTGCCTGAACTTTGTTTTCCAAGATTTGCTCATCACCCACGGGGGAAAAAAACATCAGGAAATCAAAAATAAGATGGGAACAACTCCAGGACAAACTCCAGGAGGAAGGAGCTGGAGTTTTAATTTTAAATTTTTCATTTTAAAGTTACCTGAAGTTATTTAATTTTGTTGTCATTTAATTTTGTTGTCATTTAATTTTGTAGTTATTTAATTCTGAAGTTATTTAATTCTGAAGTTAATTGATTTTAAAGCTAATTTTAAAGTTAATTTATTTGAAAGCTAATTAATTTGAAAGCTAATTAATTTTAAAATTTTAAGGGATTTTCAAGCATTGCAGTGCCTCAGTGGTTTCCTCCTGGAGATTTGGGATGCACTGGATGTGACAGATTCCAAGCTCAATATTCCATCCCAGCCAGGAATTTCACACAGGGGCTCCTGAGGAACTGAAGGACTTGCAAGTCTCATTCTCCTTTAAGCAGGAGGCTTTAGGAAATCCCAGCCCTAATCCCCGTGTGCCTGCTGTAAAAATGGGATTATTTCTCCTCATCCCAAAGGAATATCGGCCTGGAGCTGCTCAGAGCAGTGATTTCACCCCTCACAGCCTCGCTTTCCCCTCTGGATCAAGGGAAAGGACACAAACATCCCTTCACCTGCCTGGCCACGGGGGGTTCCAGCCCCAGTGGATTCCAAAATCCTTGGAAAAAGAGGCAGGAAAAGCGTGAGAACAGCCAGAGCCCCCGTGGCTGTTTATGGGATGAAGAAATTGAGGCTGAGTCACGGAGCCAGAGCTCAGCATTCCCAGACTCCCAACAAACTGGGTCCAGAGAAGATTCCAGAGCCGACCCCAGAACGGCAGAATCCCGAGGAGCCAGCAGGGATTGGGCAGGGCAGGAGCAGCTGGGAGGGGATTTGGGGAGGTGGGACAAACACTCCTCATCCTCCCAGAGCTTCCCAAAAACCCCAAGGAGGCCTTTGATCCCACAGGTGCCCTCCTGCAACAAGAGGAGGGAAAAGCTGGGCTCAGAGGAGGGAAAAGCTGGGCTCAGAGGAGGGAAAAGCTGGGCTCAGAGGAGGAATAAACTGGATTCAGAGGAGGAAGAATCTGGGCTCAGAGTGAAAAGCTGGGCTCAGAGGAGGAATGATCTGGGCTCAGGAGGGAAAAGCTGGGCTCAGAGGAGGGAAAAGCTGGGCTCAGGAGGGGAAAGCTGGGCTCAGAGGAGGGGAAAGCTGGGCTCAGAGGAGGAATAATTTGGGCTCAGAGGAGGGGAAAGCTGGGCTCAGAGGAGGGAAAAGCTGGGCTCAGAGAAGGAATAATTTGGGCTCAGAGGAGGAATAATTTGGGCTCAGAGGAGGAATGATCTGGGCTCGTCCCTGCAAGCAGAGAAGGAGCAGCCGGGCTGATCCCTGCAGAGCTGCCCCCGGAGCTCACAATTCCTCGGAGCCCCCTGCTCCCTGCTCCGGCCCTCGGCCCCTCCCCGTCCCGGGATGTTCCTCACCCCGATTTCCCAACCCGCAGCACATGGCAGGAGCAGAGCTGGGCACGGAGAGAGGCAGCCCCAGCCCGGGCCGGGGGGAAGCTCTTCTCTGGCCCCTGGAGGGGCTGGGGAAAGTGGGATGAGGGCAGCAGCTCCCGGCCCCGGGCGGGAATGCTCCCGGGAAGGATGCTGGAGCGGGGAAAACCCAGTGGCTGCTTCCCCAGGGGCTCGGCTGAGTCGGGGTCCCTGTGTTGGGGGCACAGCGAACACCCCCTGGATGCGTTCTCCCCAATATCCCGCCTCGTCTGGGGTTTACCCCAAAGATATTGGTGGCTCCGTGGCGTTTTTACACCTTTTCCCAGCTTCTTCAGCTCAGAGAGCAGAGGGCAGCTCTGGAGCCACGCTGGGAAAACTGGGAATGCTCAGCCTCCAGGAAAATTTTAAAACTTTTTCCAGCGCCTGAAGAAGCTCCAGAGGAGCCGATGAGGAGACAGAGTGGGACACAGGAGTGGGGTAGGCAGGATATTGGGAAGGAATTCCTGGCTGCCCCATCCCTGGAAGTGTCCCAGACCAGGCTGGACGGGGCTTGGAGCAGCCTGGGACAGTGGGAGGTGTCCCTGCAGTGGCAGGGGTGGTGGCTCTGGGTGAGTTTTGGGGTCCCTGTCCCCAGATTTAATGGGGACAGGAGGAGGAGATCTCCCTGTATGGGACAAATTCCAGCCCAGCCCCATCCCTTGCACCCTTTTATTCCTTCAGAGCATTCCCAAATCTGATCCTGCCCTTTCCTCACGGAAAAGAGAATCCCTCTGCAGCCAGGCCCGGCCAGGCTCCTTCCCAAGGGCAGGGAAAAGCCTGGAAGCGAAGGAATCGCAGCAGAGCAGGGCATGGAAAGCCTCGGGGCAGCTCCTGCCAGGGCAGCAAAGCTCCCGAGGGAAAAGCAGGATCATGGAATGGTTTGAAAGCTCGGAGGGGACCCTAAGGATCACCCAGTTCCCAGTTCCAAGCCCCTGCCACGCATTCGGTGGCCAAAAGCCAGCAGCAGCCCCGGGGAGAAAGGAAACAAAGGCAGAGGGAGGGAGAAGGTGAGGGGGGACGGGCAGGAGGGGACGGGGCAGAGGGAAGGATTTGCTGGGAGCTGTTCCTGAAGCTCGCAGCCCGTGTGCCAGGCACTCCCGAATACTAATCAGAGCTGAAAAAATATCAAACAATTAGGAAGGAAAGTCTCCTGGCAGGGTTTCTCCTGGAGACGTCGGGCTGGTTTTGTTTATGAGCGGGAGGAAGTGGGAACCGCTCCTGTTTGTTCTGCGGGAGAAAAGAGAAAGCTCCAGTGTTTTAATTTCTCCGCTGAAAACCCTGGAGATTTGGCCTGAAACGGAGCAGAGAGGCTGATCCAGATTCACCCGCAGCCTTTTGTTACAAGAAAATATTTGAGTCGGGTTTTTTCCCTCCCTCCCCTTCTGCGTGGGCAAAGAAAGGGGCAGTGGATACAAAGCCGGCTCTTTTTTTCTTTTTTTTTTTCTTTTTTTTTTCTTTTTTTTTTTTTGTTCCCAGAAAATATCAATGAAAAGAGCATTCCAGAGGCCAAGGGCACAGCGCAGCTCCCGGGGCGCTGGAGATGTCCTGGCTATGCAGCTGCACGCCAGCAAGGGCAAAAAAAAAATCACCTCATAAACTCCTTTTTTTTTTTTGGTTAGAAAGGCAGGTGAGCAACAGTTGGGAAGCCTAAATCGGGTTTTGAATCAGGTTTGTGCCTCGCAGGGACACACACGAGGCTGGGAGGGGAGGAGGTCACACAGGCTGCGTTTACTCGGAGGTGCAACTTGCAAAATCCCTGGATCAACCTTTTTCCTTTGGTTTCCACACGGGAGGGCTTGAAGCAGCACCTCGGCGAGGGAAATAAAGCGGGTTCAGTGCGGGCTGCAAGAGCAGGAGGAGCTGGGGAAGGAGCTGGGACGGTTCCTGGGTGAGGAAAAGCAGATCCCAGCACAAATCCCAGCAGGTCCCAGGGTCGGAGGGGACTCCTGCAGCGCAGAGCGGTGTGAGAACTGAGCTCAGGCCGGCCCCGAGGCTCTCAGGGCTCTTTCAAAGCTCTCTGCTGGGCTCAAGCAGCTCTCCCCCCTCAGGGGGG
>VZUI01091722.1:0-12062 GCA_013401135.1 Cettia cetti | reverse complement strand
CGGCGAGCGGAGCCGCGGGGGAACCGGGCACCGCCCTGGGGCGGCCGCGCGGAGCCGCGGGAGACGGGCAGAGCCGCCCGCGGGCGGAGCCCGGCCGCGGGGACATCCCCGGGTGGAGGTACCTGCGGTGTCCGGGCGGCCGCGGAGCACGGTGTCACCGAGCCGCCGCCATGGCGCTGCTGGGGCGGGAGCGGCTCCGCCCCGCCCGCATGGACCGGACAACGTGACGGGCCGTTGCCATGGCAGCGCCGCGTGACGTCAGAGCGCGCGCAGCGCCACGCCCCCTGCGGGCGGCGCTTCTGTCACCCGCGTGTGACAGCCGTGAGGGACGGGACCCGGCAAGGGGGACACGGGGCATGGGGACACTGTGGGTGACAGCCGTGAGGGACGGGAGCCGGCAAGGGGGAGACGGGGCATGGGGACACTGTGGGTGACAGCCGTGAGGGACGGGACCCGGCAAGGGGGAGACGGGGCATGGGGACACTGTGGGTGACAGCCGTGAGGGACGGGACCCGGCAAGGGGGACACGGGGCATGGGGACACTGTGGGTGACAACCGTGAATGGTGGTGGGACCCCAGGACATGGGGACCGAAAGAATGGGGTCCCTAGGGAATGGAGAGCTGATGTGGGGACCCAGAGGTTTCACCTGAGGGGAGGAGCCCTGGGAATGGGGACTTGGGGGTAGGGACTCTGGGGGACATCAGGGACGTGGAGGTGGAGGTCCAGGAAGCAAGAGAGACCAGTGGAGAGCAAGGGTGGGAGTGGGGATGGGGGTGTGGGATGTGAGCACCCCGTGGAGCCAAGGGGAGCACTGCCTTCCATGAAGCCTTCAACTTCCCGAGCACCCACAGGCAGGCAGCCCCTCTGCTGGCCCCGGTATTCCATGGTGCTCCACTGCAGTGGCCTGGGGAGGCACCTGGAGGGGCTCAGCCTGGAGAAAAGGAGGCTCGGGGGGACATTATTGTTCTCCACAACTCCCTGACAGGAGGGTGCAGCCGGGTCGGGTCAGGTTCTGCTCCCAGGGAACAAGTGACAGGATAAGAGGACACAGTCGAAGCCCCGGGATGTTTAGGTTGGACATTCCTTCCATTAGAGGGAATTTCTTCAAAGGGATTGAAGGTGGTGGGAGCGTTACCATCCCTGGAGGTGTTTATGAAAGACTGGTCATGGCACTCAATGCCATGGTCTGGTTGACACGGTGGTGTTCAGTCACAGGCTGAACTGGATGATCTCAGAGGTCTTTTCCAATCTAATTGATTCTGTGGTCAATAAAAGTCTTGTCTCCCCCTCAGCACGCAGCAGGGTGTGGTGTTTTTCTTTGGTCAGTCAGTAGCAAGGACTGACTCCACTGAACTTCACAGATCAGTAATGTGGGCAGAAAACAATGAAGTGTTGAATGGGTACTCAAATCCTGTGTATTCCTCACAAAGCTGCAATCCCACAGCCCTCCTCACACCAGCAAGTGGAAGAGAGACAAACCATCAGGAACTGTCATGGGTTTATCAGTCGTGTTGTGCATCTGTCTGACACATCCGATGCTCCTATTGCAATCAAAATGCCAAACTACAACCACAGCCAACCAGAGACCTGGGAAGATACGAGATAGCTGATCTGTGGGATGCTCTGGCCACACCTCTGAGTCTCTCCTGCTCCGCTGACCCTGATGCCACAGGGACACCTCTGCAGAAGTCACAGCCAGCATAAGGCAGCCCTGCTCACCCCTCCAGCACCAACCATGACAGACTTGCACCATCCATCTTTCCAGCACGGGTCTGCCACACCCTCAGCAACACAAACTGTCACATTTTTGCAAAATATTTTACATGAGTACCAAAACTTCTGTGAGTAAAGCAATCTTTGAGCTATTAGTGTGTTACTGATACAGCTCAGTATTAATGGCAGCACGTGCTGGAACGTACAGTACATACTGTAATGAAACAGCTCATTGCTTACCCTAAATCAGTCCTAAAAAACATGCACATTCCCTAGCTGACTCAAGCCTATGATTTTAATTGCTCTGTCCTGGTTGCAAAGTCTGTGTTGCTTCCCTGCTCTGCAATACATCTGTCTTCCATTTATCCAAAGGACAGATGCCATTCAGCAATGTGTTTACTTTGCATTTAATGAGTGATCACACAGCAAAAATCAACAAGGAATGGGTTCCATACTTGAGGAAAATACACTTCTCTCAGAAACACTGTATCACCATATAAGTAACTTAAATTTTTATAAAGGGGAGAAACTGGTGCAAGGAGAGTTCTCCCTTAAAATATGCTTGTTCCCTTGCAATCTTCCTAATACAATCTCCAGAACCCTGAGGAGTGATTACTGACAAGATACCATCCTGGAATGAGCACATCGTTTCTCATTTTCTGTTTTCAAACAACTCTGGAAAATAACAGGCAGCAAGGAAAGCCCTAGAAAAGTTCAGATGATATTTGGGTAGTTACATATTATTCAATTATCAGGTTTTGTCCTTCCAGTGCTAAGTAAAACATTTACAATTATATAATTTATCCTTATGACTCATTTGGGAGACAGGGAAGATTCTTGAGTAGCAGGCAGTGAAAATGAAGCACACAGGACAGGGCTCTCCACAGGGGAGCTCATCCTGCAGGGGTGGCATTGATGTGGCTGTGGTGGTCCAAGGCAAACAGGAATATCTTGTCTTGGACCAACCAATACAAATAACAGCAACTGCCCCTCCTTATAAATCTCATCTTACCCACTGAGTAGTCAGTTTAGTCATTTATTAGATGAAGTTACAAATTCCTAATGAAATAGAAATCCCCAGTTCTCCTGCTGGCAGTGTTTTACCACCAGCTTTTATCCAGTTCAGCTTCTGATCGCTGGTTTCACATGCCAAACCCGACTCTACAAAATCAGAGCTACCCCTAATGGAGCCATTCTTATGCCAGTTCTGCAATATGCTTTGTATTACTTTAGAATTTATATAAGGCATCAATTTGTTCTGCAGTGAAAGAGAAATCTTGGGACACAGTGCCAGATTAGTTTTTAAAATCAATATCCAGATCAGTTTCTCTAACATGTTCCCTTTGAATTATGAGCTACTACAGCCAATGCAGCAAACTTTGGTTTCTGATAGATTAAATGCTGCTGGAGGCCTACGGTGCTTGGATTCCTGCCCGATGAGTGTGAAACACCTCCAAAGGGAAGGCACAGGAAGGGAACCTGTTTGGAGATTGTGCTGATTCAGCTGTAACTGGAAACCTCACCCAGGACAGCTCCAGCAGCACCCTAAACACCCTTTTAATGGAAGTTTGTGGAACAACGTGTCAGATCAGTGAGTGGGTATGAGGAAGCAATGAGACGTTTTCTAGAAACTTCCCAGTCTTGGCAGGGCTGAGGCCAAAAGGCAGAAAGGGGGACAGGGACACATATAATCTAAATACCACTGCATGTCTTTTCTTGGTTCCAGAGAAATGCAGGGTTCACTGTCAGCCTGGTACTTTTCCTGTACCAGAAAGCCCCCACATTTCATTAGCCCATTATCTAATTGCTTCCCAAAACACTTCAGGATACACATGAAGGTGTCATGTTTGCTCAGGGGACAAGTCAAAGGGAAAAAAAGCCCAACCCATAGCTAAGAGACACAGATCCAGAGGGAATCACCTGCATTGGTGTGACTGAATCACACAACCCCTTTGACTGATGGAGAAAAACAAAAGAAAAAATAAATTGCTCATTCAGACCTCAGAAAAAATTTATCGAAGGGGCAGACCACTTCCTTGACAGCTCTACAATGGCAAGTCTGGTTTCCTTTCAGGGTTGTTTGTGTGACTGTCCTCCCCACAGCTGCACCGGTGCCTTTGCTTTATCCTCTTTCTTTGTTAATGTCTGACAGCTCTTCTGCCACTGCAGTCTGCAGCTCTTCAGGTGAGATGTGCTAATCTACATCTCTTCTCCCTCACTTTGCATCTTTCTTTCAAGAGCTAGGAACTCAAATGGCACTTAACCCCTTATTAATAAGTGAGCAATCTCACTTCATTTTATTCAAGCCTTATGGAGAGCATGAGACTTAAAAGTTCACTTGATTTACCAATTTAATTACTCAAGCAGGATTAAACATGTTATCTTTACATTCTATATACATGATGGAAAACATATCCTCCTTCAGATATCCCTTCCTCAGTTCATTGCTAAATATGACAGCAAAGGTTTTCCTGCTTTACCTACAATCTCCTGGTTTTACTCTCACAGGAGTCTAACATTCACTCCTTCCTTCCAGACCCCTCTGCTCTCTCAGGGCACAGCTGGACTGGGACAGATCCTCTTCTCTCCCACTACTCTTCTGTCACCCCACAGTTGATGCAGAGTGGCCTTTCACAGCACCAGGGAGTGGTGATCTCACACCAGGTGATGCTCCACCTGAAAAACATCTGAGGGGGAAGTTCAGTTCATACTGTGCCCAGTGTCTCTAGAATTCCCAGAAGGAATTCTAGGCACCTGCACTGGCTGCTCACCACCAGCTCTGGTCCATGAATCACTGTTTAATGGGGCAGGTGGAGGGGAATGTCTTTGCTGCATTTTACGAGTGTCCCTGTGCTACCAAGAAACAGGGAATCTCAATTTCGAGGGCTGCCAATCCAGCAGTTCCTTTTATATCCTCATACTAATTTTCTGATATTTAATTCAAATTAAAAATCAAGAAAAAAATAATATAAGCACAAACCAGAATAATGACAGTAGATGTCAGTGTATTTACTTTTTGAGGTCCAGTAAAATAATTTATCAAGCTACACAGCTGGATCATTGTGCAGCTGCAGGTGACTCATCCTTTTAAGAGAACTGAACAATCACTGACCACTATTTAAACAGAAGAAAGGGGAGTGGGGATATATGGATAGATGCTTTACGTGCAGCCTCTATATGCATGTATTTCTGGATATATTAGTACTTCTTTCAGATAAAACGATGAAGGTTACTCGTGGAACTGCTGAAAACGCTCATTGTAAAAGAACAGTGGCAGAAATCAAAGGGGCTGAAGAAGCCTTTTGATCCGTAGTGCTCCCTTCTAAGATCAGTTTGACACTGGCATCAGCCGCGGGGTTCACGTGCTGGCTGTAATTCGCAGGGTGTTTCACTGATGTAATTGGCAGGGTATTTCTCCGCTGTCTGAGATGACTCGGGGAGGAGGCAAAGGCAAAGCTCATCTCAATCGCGGTGCCCCTGCACGTTCTCCGCTGCTGCAGCCCAGCCCACCGGCAAGGATGGCACGTGAGGGCTGAGAAAACTCCACAGTGTATTTTAGAAATCCTCTGATTGCTTCTGGAGGGGGAGAAGAGTAAGCAAGCAGAGGAAGGGGAATCTTGTTTAAAACCCACACAGAAAAATGTAAGAATCTGCCTACAAATGCCAGACTCAGGGAAAGAAGCCTCCCATCAGCTGTAACTCTGGCAGCACCTTTGCTCGCCCTGGCCAGGTGAAGGCTCCTTTCTAGCAAGGGTGTGGAATTGTAAGAGACACTTCCACAAAGTGCTGTCTGCTCAAATGTCACGATGTTGGCTTTCTGCCCCATTTTCAGCTGCAGAGAACAGCAGATGGGAGGGGCAGAAACAACGAAGATCCCTTTTTAACTCTCAGTTTGAAAAATCTGCCAGTCCTTTTCCAAGTAGGTCTTCTCCCACCTATTTTGAGCATGGCATTTTCTACATCCTGCTTTGGAAATTACTCTTTACCATATACCAAACCTAATCCTAACCCCCCAGAAATTTACAGTGTGTGCAGTAGGGAGCAAACAAGGACTAATGTGCTGAACAGAGAATCACTTTTTGTGAGTTTTCAGTTACTTCCTCAACAAATGAAGAGTATAATGTACATTAGAGTGTGTGCCAGGTATAAAGTGTAAAGAGTGTAGACAAAAGAGAAAATGAATAGTCATGAAAGGAGCTTAACAAAACATTCAGTAACTGACACGGGTAGTAAAAGTGTGGAATTAGGAAGAAAGGAGTATTAAAGGAGTATTATTTTGTTCAGTCTGTTCAGAAATTTTGGCCTTTTCATGGAAGCCAACTGAATAAGCGTGATCAGATACATTAATTACCTTTAGAAATTCTTACAAATTTAAGCCACTTTGTAATCACAACAAAACCAAACTGCTTTTCACATTTTTAATGAAAGATTCTTGCATTCCACTGCTACCCAATCGTAGAAAATCACAGGTGTAATACTTTTTAGTATGTATATCTTCATAGTGCCACCCACAAACACATTCATATCCGAAGCCCTGCTGCACATAACCTCAACACTGTGCCCTTGAGCCCTGTTCATGGCAGCTTCCTGCAGGCTGCAGAACACCAACCTCCCAGGTGCCACACTGGCAAATGCTTCAGTGAAGATCAGTAAAATGAAGCAAGAATTTAATTCTGTGAGTTGCAGTTGCATTAAAGTTCACAAAGTCACTTTTGGAATCTAAGCTGACCCTCGGGTGCAGTGCAGCAAGAAATACCCACTGCAGTCAAGGGTTGTGTTCAGAATAATTACAGATGTATTTCATCTTCCCCTGGACTTGGAGGCTGAGCTTACACCAAGCTGTCAGCAGTGCTACTCAAGCTTGTCGTTTTGAAGTTTTGCCATTTAACTTACAAAACTTCTGGAACCCAAAGAGTATTATGGTCATGAATCAGGAAACCTGGTATGAGAGGCTGGGTTTCCAGGTCAGCAAGAAGACAGAGACCCTTTTTAGGAAGCTTTTCAGCATAATGCTGCTGCTGGCTCTTTACCTCCATCAGCATTGACAGTGTTGCTCTGAGCCCAGCCATTCCTGAGGGAAAAGGGATTCAGTTGAGAATTAATGATACTGGAAATGGCACCATGGAGGAACAAGGTAGAGGAATGACACTGTCTCTGGTGTTATCTGCAACACTTTTATAGGGCTGTAAGTAATATAAAGTTATGTAACAACTGTGCTCTTAACAAACTGCTGTGCCCTGCTGGTGAACACTTTATCCAAATTAAACTGGGGAGGGAGGGAATAGAGAGAAGATTAAAGTTTAAGGAGAAAGCACTTCATACCCTCTGCAGTGCCAGTGAGGATCTGTACTGTAGCTGTGTCTCAGCAGTTACTAGGATTTGTTACTTGCATATCACACCTGTCAAATGGGCAGAAGAACCCATAACGTTTAGGAATTTTTGCAGGTTGAAGACTAAGATGTCTGTGGTGGTTTGGATTATCAATGAAGATGACTCAACATTTAGAACTAATTCAGAAAGGAAAATGAAGAATAGAAGCTTACTGGGTTTAACTGATAGATATTTTAAGGAGCACATGGAATAAAATACCTGATTTTACACGTTTTCCTTCAGTAAATAGCACTAAGTAGTTTCATGGTTCTTTTTTGTCAAAGATTTTGAACTGTTCTTCAACTGCGAGTCTTTTTCTGGGAGAGTAAGGCACAGAGTGGTGCAAACAGCTTGCCAAGCAACCAGTGGCAGAGACAAAATCAGAATTCAGATTGCTTGCCCACCTGTTTCTTTCTATCCTTGCTGCTGAGCAAGTTACCCAACATGTGAGCTTTTCAGATGGAAGAACAAGTGAGCAAACAGAGGCGTGAAACTAAATATAAGCAGAGTGAAAATGACCAGTATGCGAGACTAAATAAGCAAACTGCAAAAAAGAAAGAGTAAAAACATTATAAAACAAACTTAGAAATTACAATAAAGAAGTAATTTCCATTTTAACGCATGAGAGCTAATGGTGTGCTAATGATTTCCCTCATACACAGTGGGCTTTGGTCCAAAACTCTGAATGAAACCATTCATGCTCTTGTGTGCATTTTTTACCAGAAGATATCCGTGCTCCTAACTCAGGATGCTCCTGATTTCTCTCCCCGTTGTCAGCCTGTTTTCACTGCGTGTCATCCCAGCGCTGGGGAAGGCATCAGCCTGACAGCTCCACAGGCTGGCGCCCACCCCTGAGCGCAGGGAAGGATGTGAGGCAGGAGGCAGCTGCTCCCCCAGAGCCTCGGCTCTGCCCTGCCCCAAAAGAGCCCTGGCTTGCCAGAGAGTCACTTGGGGACAA
This sequence comes from Cettia cetti, assembly GCA_013401135.1. NCBI lineage: Eukaryota > Metazoa > Chordata > Aves > Passeriformes > Sylviidae > Cettia > Cettia cetti. Next base: position 4,020 of record VZUI01091722.1, on the reverse strand, counting down.
GGGCAGGGCTGGCTTTTGTGACGCTCCGTCTGCTGGAACCGGAGCGAGGCACAGCTCTCATCATCCATCAGGCTGTGCTGACACGGGAACAGCTCCTGGGCACCCGGGCTGGGCTGGGCTACAGGCCATGAACAAAAAGCCTGTGAGCCCTTCCCAGCCAGCCCCTCTGAGCCATTCAGGCCGCGGAAAGGCAGCAAAAGAAGAGGCACTTTTGAAAATGAAGCTTCTCACAAATGACAGGGAAGCAGTCACCCCCGCACACACCTTATTCACTCAAGGCTCTGAACTGGCATTCCTTCAAGAGCTGGGATGGGCCCAGAGCTGCTGATTCAAAGATATTTGGATTAAGAACTCAGGATTGAAAGGTTTTTGTTCCTTCCTGGCTTGTTGCTTCTTTCCTTGGCCTGCTCTGCCTGCTCATGCTGAATGTCAATCAGCAGAGCAGTAGCACCTTTGCAAAGAAGCCCCAAGTATCTTGGCAAATCCATTAACAAGCAAGTGGAAAAACCCCAAGGTTTCCACTACTCCAAAGAAGAAAAGGCTGGAGTAGAATGGTGGAGCTGAACACTGGGCAGGGAAGAAGGGCCAGGAATTGATAAAGCTGTACATTCTTGTTTAAACTGTAGCAGACACAGAGGTGTTTTTTCCAGAAAAGATTTCTAAATGATCTTCAAAATGCACCTACAGCTGATTCTCAGAGACATTTGCATCAAATATCCCTGGAAAAATTCCCATAAGGAAACTGCCAGAATGAGTTGCTAATTGCACATGCAGAGAATCTTACATCAAAGTGGTTGAGCTCAACCCAAAGTATTTCTCAAAAAAGGCAGTTGCATTTTTATTCAAGTCTCTGCCACCTTGTAATTGACAGCTATTTGATGTTCTTGGAATGAGTAGCAGCTCAGTTTATTACTAATTTCTTGAATCCTGCTGTTAGGACCAACCTAAGTGAGCAAACAGAGAAAACTTATTTGAATTCAACAAATTCAAGTCTCCCTCTTTGATGGTCTGATGAAACTGGAGCATCTTGATCTTTTGTTACTATTGAATAGCTGGGAATAGGTTTCTTTTGCAACCTGTCAGTTTGACAGCTCCATTTAGAACAGGAGCTGTTTTCCTGATGATTTCCATGTGAAGCTCTAAGTGACTGAGCATTTTATCTTCTCATTTTGGAAAGCAAATGTTTTGTATTTTACTATGTTTAACAGCATTTTCAAGGTCAACATAACAGGATTTTCCCTACAGTTGTTTAAATTAATAATATAACATTTTCAATCTTAGAAATGAATACAATAGTTTAAAGATGGCTGGTTAAATTCTGCAGCACCATTGATTAAAATCCTACATAGTTCCATTAATTTCATGAAGTGCATTGCAGTTTCAAACACCTGTAGCAGGGAAGAAACTTTACCTAATTTTTTTACAATGCTAAAACAGAAAGAACAAAGGAGCACTCAGTAGTGCTAATATGGACCCTAGCATTGTCTCCACTGGCATGTAACAAAAAGATATTCAATCTTTTAAGGCTAAAACATGTTCAACAGTGCCTACTATGCAGGCAGGGTAGACTTCTCGGAGCAAATATGAGGTTTGGCTGTTCTTTGGATTTCTTCAAGTTTCCTGCAAGATCCCACCACAATAGGGAAGTGGAGAGTTGAGCAATAGACCTGGCACAGTAACCTCATTGATCCCTCAATTATTTCTGCTTAAAGAAAGACAAATAAATATAGCAAGAGGAATTGGAGAAGTCAGGCCATACTGTCCTGTGTGTGCACTGCAGAAATGAGTAGCTAAGGCAGAAATGGGATAATGTCCCTGCATGATTATCTTCAGACTACCCTTATTAGTGGCAAATAGTAGAGAGCTGGAGATCTATACAAATGTCATTAGACCAAGGGTTGTAATGTGATTTAGTGACTAGGCTGCAGTGGTAGCTGGTTCCCTTGACACAGCAGAACAGATGGTGTTTTACAAGTGTTGGTTCACCACTGTGCTAAAGAGCAAGAATCCAGCAGAAATGTGTGTATGTGTGAGGAGGGAAGCACAGGGTTGGTGTTTATTGGCATCACTGTGTATCAAACTGGTGACTTAAACTGGCCTGGGGACAGTCAGGGCCCAAGATAAAACATCCTTCAAAACCCTGCACCAGTGCAATGGGGTTTTATCTTTCCAGCATACAAAATAAAGAATATTTCCTTTTCCCACTGTTCCCCTGCCGTTTTTTTTTTTTTTCTTTCATTCCTGTTCACTTTGCTTCATCTTGGACTCCCACAGGCCAGGCTGTTTCAGGCTTCTCCAAGCAGCACCTGCCAGGGAAGCTCTGCAGCAGCTTCTGCTGCACAGTTTTGTTTCAGGGGCTCGCCAGTCCCAGTCCCACTGCCTGGGCTCCAGCCAGCCCTGCCCATGCTCAGATTGCTTTTTCTGGGGATTTTTGGGCAGTTGTCTTCCCATAAAAGGGCAATTTTAAACTCTCCTCTCAAGGGAACGGACAAGAAATAAACTTTCTTTGGGATAATAAGAAAATTATGTTTGCAATTCTGTAAAACTTTTGGGGTTGTTTTTACAACCTTAGTTTAACCTGGTGGTCTCTCTGACACAGCAGCATCATCTACTTCAAGGCATTACACCAGGAGAGCCAGAAGAAAGCCTGTAGGAAATTGCCCCACTCCTCTTCTATCCCTCAGCCAATTAAGAATGACTGAGCCCCTCTCTGATGATCAGCAGAGCCTGGATATGCCCAGTGCAGCAACCTCAATGCATCCATAAGCAAATGGATTTTTGTCATTAAATGATAAAGTTTTAGGAATAACTGACTCTTAGTAAATTTATTTCTAAACAGCTTCCACCCATTAAAAAAACCAAAACTGCAAACAAACAAACAAACAAAAAATAAACCATACAACACAAAAAGACAGTGAGCATATAGGACAGAAGGAGGTTTAGTACTTGAAATCTTGGATGTCAATTTCATATTGGTGAATAGGTTCTTTAAAGAGTAATTGCAACCCATCTCTTTTTAGCATTTTATGCTGTCTGTCATCAATCTACAAAGAACATAAATATGGTTTTCTGCTTTACAACCTTGATTTAATTCTGTTTGTAAACCCTGGGAAACAAACAAATGCAGCAATGTCATGCAACTGACGAGCAAGGCCCTGAAACACAGCTCACAAAACCATATTCCCTCTCACTTCTATCCATCTTCTGAAGGACATAATGCAGTTACTGTTCATCTTCCTTCGTGGTCATGCTGTTCATACCAGTGGGAGGACGCTCCCTCCTGACATATGACTGGGCAAAACATCAGTGTGCATTGAAAACACCCCCTGCCACAGTGTCCAGGCACTCTGTGTCCAGGCAGAGATGGATGGAATGAAAACATTCTGAGATGGGAAAGAGGGAAGACGGCTCACAGGCTTTGGCACTTCCTTGGAGCCTCGGCAAGGTAAATAGTAAATGATGTCATGGATGCTCCTGAACTCCCTGACAAAGCAGGGAACCAAGTCCTCAGCACTGAGGGATCTTCCAAAACAGCGATTTCTGTGATCATTCTGTTTTCCTACAGTGTTTGTAAATTCACAGGGGAAGGAGGGGGATTATGCACAGAAGACAGTACTGTGCTTTCTGTTTACTCTGGACACAGAATAATACCCAAAGCTTCCTCTGAAAGCCTGCAGAGGACATGGGCTAAAAGAGAGCCTCTGAGAAGAAGTGCTGAAAAGTAAACAGGCAGCACAGGCAACACTGCTGAGACACTGCAGAAGTCAGGCAGTGTACCAGCGTTTTGGTCTGCACCCTGAATGTATGCCTGGGAGACAGAAATGGCCATAGAATTCTTATAATTACATTCTTAACCTCTTTGTCTTTTTTCCCTTTTTTTGATAAAGAGGAAATAATTCATTTCCAGGAATATAAGTAGCTTTAATTCACTTAGATCAAGCCTCTTTTTCTTTTCTTTTCTTTTCTTTTCTTTTCTTTTCTTTTCTTTTCTTTTCTTTTCTTTTCTTTTCTTTTCTTTTC
>VZUI01091721.1:0-21616 GCA_013401135.1 Cettia cetti | reverse complement strand
ATGAGCTGCAGCACTGCCACTGTGATTGCCACCAGCTCACCCATGGTGAAGATGTCGAGCAGCCCCATGGCACTGTCTGTAGCACTCCAGGTCACCAGCACAGGCTGAAGAGACTCCCCACAGACCTGCAGAGTCCCAGTGAGGGGAATCCAACCCTGGTGGGGTGGCAGAGGCTGAGGCTGTTGTCTGCCAAAACAGATTATTGTGCCCAGCACTGTCTGCTGCTGTGATGCCCTTTTTACAGCCTGGCAATCTGCCAGAGTCCCCTGTGTGACATCATGGGGCAGCCAGAACCCTCTTTGTGACAGCATGGGGCAGTCAGAAATCCCTTTGTGACAGTGTGGGGCAGGCAGAGCCCCCTGTGTGTCATGCCGGGGCAGTCAGTACCCCCTTTGGAGCCCAAGGGAGAGCCCTTGCTGCCTTGGGCACTATGACCATACATTCCACACTGCCCTGCTGAAACCTTCAGGATTCTTTAAACAGTCAGGTCATAACAATTTCATTTGACATCATGAATCTGTTTTCAGTTATTGTTGGATCTGTAAGTACTGGGAGCAGGAGGAGGTTAACTGCTTCATAAAATAGATCTCTTTTGAATACATGGTTTGTCTCAGTTTTATGAGCCTCTATGACACAAGGGCAGTGATCATGCCCTTGTGCTGGGCACTGGTGAGGTCAGACCTAGAATCCTGTATTCAGTTTTGGGCCCCACACAACAATAAAGACATTGGAGTTGCTGTAGGGTGTCCAGAGATGGGCAAGTGAACTGGGCAAGGGTCTTATGCTTTAACTCCAGCTGGCAATTCAGTAAGGAAAAAAAATTGAGAAAGAAACCCATAAGGTGAGATAATTTAATAAATAGAAACAAATTCCAAAAATATTGGATTAGAGAAAAGAAACAGAGAAGAATAACAAATGAATAAATGTTAACAATTTATCTGCACCCAACAACTGATGTGCAGTCAGTCAGACACTCATCATGGAATCATAAACTGGTTTGGGTTGGAAGGAACCTTAAAGATCATCAAGTACCACCACCTTGCCATGGTCAGGGACATGTTCATCTGGACCAGGTTGCTCCAAGCCCCATCCAACCTGGCCATGAACACTTCCAGACAAGGGGCAGCCACAGCTTCTCTGGGAAATCTGTGCAGGGCCTCATAACCCTCACAGGGAACAATTCCTTCCCAATACCCCATCTATCCTTGCCCTCTGGCAGAAGGAAGCCATTCCCCCTTGTCCTGGCATTCCAGGACCTTGTCCAAAGTCTGTTTCCAGCTCTCTTCAAGTCAGGGGCTCTAAGGTTTCCCTGGAATCTTTTCCTCCCCAGGCTGAACACCTCCAGCTCTCTCAGCCTGTCTCCAGAACAGACAGGCTACAGCCTTCGAGCATCTCTGGCCTCCTCTGGACTCAGTTTAGCAGCTCCACATTCTGAAGGACCAAATGCCATCCAGAGGGACCTGTACAAGCTCAGGAAGAGGGCCCATGGGAATCTCATGAGGTTTAACAAGACCAAATGCTAGTACTGCATGTAGATCAGGACAACCTCCAATATCAAACCAGGCTGAGGGACAAAGAGATCAAGAACAGATCTGGCCAAGAAGAACATGGGGATGCTGGTGAATGAGAGGCTGGACCTGCCCTGGCCCTGTATGCTGCTGGCTGATCCCACAGTGTGAGCAGCAGGGGAGGGGGGGATTCTTCACTTCTGCCCTGCTCCAGTAAGATCCCACTTGCAGTGCTGCCTGCAGCTCTAGGGTCCCAGCACAGGAAGGACATGGAGCTGCTGGGGAGAGCCCAAGATAATCAAAAGGATGGAGCACCTCTGTGCTATGAGAAAAAGCTGAGAGAATTTGGATTGTTCAGCCTGGAGAAAAAAAGCTTTGGAGCGACCTAATTGTGGCCTCACAGTACTTGAAGGGAGCCAACAAAAAAGAGGGAGAGAGACTATTTACATGGACCTGAAGTTACTGGACAAGGGAGAATGGCTTCTCACTGAGACAGAGTAGGTTTAGATTGGATATTGGGAAGAAATTGTTCCCTGTGAGGCTGGTGAGGCCCTAGCACAGGTTGCCCCAAGAAGCTGCTGCCGTGACCCCATCCATGAAAGTGTCCAAGGCCAGAATGGATGGGGCTTGGAGTAACCTGGTCTAGTGGAAGGTTTCCCTAGCCATGGCAGGAAGGTGGAACAGGATGATCTTTACAGTGCCTTCCAACCCAAACCACACTGTTCTTCACCTTTAAGGACTACTGCTGCCAGCTGCTTTTGAGGTACTTTATTTATAGCAACACAAAGAGCCATAAAAACACAACAGCCAGTGAGGTGTGAATCTCTTGCTGTAAAACTGTCCCTCCTGATCCCACCTTCATAAATGCATTCTGGATGCAAAGCCTTTGTGGAAATATTGTGCTGCTTTTGGACCTTGAGTGAACAGATGTCTCCCCACAGTGCACTAGCACGGTTTAGTCCTGCCTGGTCGCACTCAGTGATTGATCAGGATGCTGCTGAGGCTCAGCGAGACAGGCTCTGGATTCAAGTGTGTCCCAAAGGAGAAGCAGTTTCCACCACCGCCAATAACCAACAGCTCCTTCTCATTTGGCAGAAAGATACTGCTATGATTATGTAGCATTAATGGCCACTCCAGGTGCTCCTGCAAAAGGAAAGGAGATTTGGAACACACAGGGCTCCATGTGGTCCACCGTACCACCCATGAATGTGGGCAAGAACAGAGAGTTAGAGAATACAGGAACAAGTAACCCCTGAGGTGTACTCCTCTACTACACCCACCCACCAACTTGCAGTTCAATGATTTTTTAATGAGAAAAAATGTTTTTGGACTCCCTGAATCTTAATGCTTTTCCTCCCAGGAAGGTAGCCAATCAGTTTTTGATTCAATGTAAATCTTTGGCATTCATGGCCTGTAGCAAGGAGTCCCAGAACTACTTATGTGACTGGTAGGTTCAAAAGCCTAGAGAGTTTCACCTAAGTCAAAGCAAACAACTCATAAGCAAAGGAAGACACCATTCTATTTGCATCTGCTTATTCAGTGTAAACAAAAATGTTCCATTCTTTTAGATACAATTTTACTATCACTGTACTTATCCTCCTTGCTGTCCCACAAGGGCAGTCTATTTTATCTAAAGGATATGAGGCCACTTATAACTTCTGCTACAGACAATAATTGAAAACTAAGCTACAGTTAAGCACATTTTATGCTTTTAGACCCTCAGCAAAATGCTGCAAGGTCAACCAGATGCACACATGCTGTCCACTATAAAAAACTGACCAGTCACAAATTCCAGTTTCAACAACAACAGGTTCCATATGTACAGTTATCAAAAGAAAGTTGTTTCTTTACATAAAAAGATGAATCAAAACTTGTCAAGCAAAATAAGCGTTCTCTTAGAATCACGGAATGGTTTGGGATGGAAAGATCTTAAAAAACACCACCTTGCTCTACCCCCCTGCACTTGGCTGGGACAGTTTCCACTAGACAAGGTTGCTCCAAGCCCAATCTAACCTGGCCTCAAGCATTTTCAGGGATGGGGCAGCCACAGCTTTTCTGGGCAGCCTTTGGCAGTGCCTCACCAAACTCTTCGTTAAAAATTTCATGCATATAGCTCGTTTGAAGCTACTTGACCTTAGGATGAAAACCATCACCCTTGTCCTATCACTACAGGCCCTGCTAAAAAGTCTGTCCCCATCTTTCTCACAAGCCCCCCTTTAAGTACTGGAAGGGCTCTAAGGTCCCCGCAGAGCCCTGTCTCTTAAGGCTGAACAACCCCAAATCTCTCAGCGCATCCTCAAAGGAGATGATCAGCTCCCATTTCTTTGATGATCTTTGTGGCCCTTCTATGAATTTCATCCAACAGATCTATGTCTGTCTTTTACTTGAGGCAGTATTATCTGAGGGCTACTCAGAGATGTAGACCAAGTTTTGTTCAGAGCACGTGTTGGGGGTTAGATTATTTATTTTTTACTGATAGAATTTTTTTCCCGTAAGTTTCTAGGAAACTAACTACTGGGTACTCATAGGTGCTCAAGCAGAAAAAAGGGGCCAAACAAGAGGCTACACTTCCTTTGTCTCGAGTTTCTCTTGGAGGGGGAGATAACTCGAGTTTTGGGGGGCAGAAAAAGGACAGGGCTGGTGGCAGCTTCTGGCCCTTCCTCTCGGCATCGGAGGGAGGATGGACGGGCTGTTGATTGCTGTGGGAGGAGTTCACTGCCACCACCAAGTCCGGTCTTGGGAAATCTACCACCATCTGCTCGTGTGCCCCGGAACTCTGAGCTGCCTCCTCCTGCCCTGCTGGGCCGGCCCTGTCCCGCTGCCGCGGCTTCATCCATCGGCACTGCTTTGAGGCTTTTTGCTGTGCTGTAGCCCTGCATGCCTGCCCTGCTGGGACATCCCTGCCGTTCCAGCTACCACCAACGGAGCTTCTCATCTCCTCCGCCACCCCGGGATTTTTCACCATTCCAGCTCGGTGCTCTCCGAGTCCCAAAAGATCAGACTGCCCTGGGCATTGTGAAGCAAAGCCTCTCGAGGTTCCTGGTTCTGTTTATTTTTAACACTGTAGTTGCTGTTTTTTGTTTGCCTTGTTATACATACTAATAAAGAACTGTTATTCCTATCCCCATACCTCTGCCTGAGAGCCCTTTAATTATCTAAATTGTAATAATTTGGAGGGACGGGGGTTGAATCTTCCATTCCAAGGGAGGCCCTGCCCCTCCCTAGCAGACACCTGTCATTCAAACCAAGACAGTATGCCAAAATCCTGCTGTGTGACACCACCTGTATGACTGTACTTCAGTGATTCATAGAAAAAAGACATCAAATAGCTGAAGTCAAAAGGGTCCTCCAAGCATGATCCAGTCCAACCACGCTGTTCAAAGCAGGCTCAACTCAAGCAGGCTTTTCACTACCTTGCCCAGTCAGATTTCAAATACCTTCAAATAATGGAAATACGACAGCCTTTCTGAACAATCTGTTCCTTACAGGAAGCTCTCACATTCCAGTGGAGTTTCCAGTATTTCTGTACTTTTTTCCTCATATTTCAGGCAGCAGCTACAGCATGCTGCAGCTTCCACCTAGAAGTTCTCCATGAAATTATATCCAGACCTCCATAAACACTAACTTAGCCTCTGGATTATCTGTTTCCTTCCTCCACAGACATCCTGAAATGACTATGCTGGTGCCCATTTCAGTTCTGCTGCCCCATATCTGAAACAGAGCAGCTCCAAGTCTTCAGCACATTCCATCTCTCCCTCTCTTAACACTGCTATGTTCTCTGTGCTGAGTAACATCACTTTGGAATTAGATCCTACCTCTCCATAAAGTTACCATGTTCCTTCACAGGACACTGCTTAACCTGAGAGAAAAATTTCAGTACTCACCACATTAATCACATAGTCCAAGCAGAGACCAGTCATTAAGTCAATGACAGTGACACCTGGCATAGAGGATGCATGAAACCACACTCCACCAACAAGCAGAAGCTTTCCTTCATGCACGTGTGCAGTATGTGAATACCTGTGAGTTCAAAATGAGATTGAACTCCATTAGCAAGGGAGGCTGGTAGAGACAGGCTGAAGATTCTCTGCTGAATGTTCTAGAGCAACCTGTCTAGTTGAAGATGCCCCTAACTCATTGCAGGGAGGTTGGACTAGTTGGCCTTTAAGAGGTCCCTTCCAAATCAAACTATTTTATGATGGTATGAATGCCTTCTGCTTACCTTGGGACAAGAGGAGGGTGTGTCTCTATTGTCTGCCACTGAAAGCCATGTTCAAGCTCCCTCAGAAGGAAAACTGAACCCAAGGGCTGCTCAGCTGCTCCCAGACCTCCTGCAATCAGCACACCTCCTTCCCAGCTGCAGGCACTGTGAGAGTGGCGGCTTTCTGGGACTGGACCCTCAACAGCAATCTAAAAAAACACAAGTCCAAGGCTGAAGTTTGCCAAACTAAGTATCTACCTAATGTCTAGGCTTTCAAATGCCTTTTCCTGTGTGGCTGAGTTTTTTGACACCCAAACTTCTCCACATGTTTCCCTAGGGATTGCTACGTGCTTCCATTTACACTGTCTCTGGCCCTCAGTACATTTAATGTGATCAGTCTTTAGAGGGTTTATTTCCACATACTTATTAGAGGTAACTTTATCTGCATTCTTGCATGCTGCTTTCTGCTCAAGACATACACCTGAGAACCACAAGTTTGTTTAGAAACACATGGACTAATGCAGTGACCAGCAAAGCAGGTGATTAGTTGCTCAAACCACAGAGCAGGACAAAAGGCTCAAATGCAGGACTAAAATCCAGAAAGAAAACCTTTAGTGCTTGCACTAAAGGAAAATTTTAAGATCAGGCATTAAAGGAATATCCCAGCAAATAAGTGATGGAGAAAAACCTGGAGGTCGCTTGGTCCATACCTTTTCCCTAAAACAAATAAAACTGTATCTGTTATTATCTGGATGGATGTTTATATAATAGTTTCTGAAAGTCTGCAGTGACAAGAATTTCTCATCTCTTCAGGCAGTTTATTGCAGATGCAGCTAGCTTCACAATCAATAGCTTTCCTTATTGCCCAGCTAATGCTCTGTACTACTCACAGTTAAAAGGGAGAACAATTTTTGTCTTCTCTGCAGCAGTATTTTAGATATTAGAAGATTTATTTCTAGAATCTTCTCCAGATTCAATAACTAGAATACCTTCAAAACCTTCCCCTGCAAGGTATGTGGCCTCATCATTCTTGCTGCATACCTCTATACAGCTGTCTTACACCCTGTCCACCTCTTTTTCAGCAATCAGCTGTGGGTATTTTACAGGTGTTCTACTGATATTAGGAACACTATAGAAAATAAAAGAAGAAATTCATGTGTCTACCAGATAACATTACATATCAAAAGACACAGTGTAGGTCTCCCACAACAATGGGATATTGCTTACTCATGTTTAGCTTGTGACCTCCTGCAATTATGTATCTCTCACCCTGTACTTGTGCTATGTACAAGGCTGGGCTCAAAGAGTTATAGTAAATAGAGTTACATTGGCCTGGTGCCAGTAAGTAAATGAGGGAGTAAGTCCTCTTTCACTCAATTTCCTTTTATGACACATTCAGCAATCTGGCTGTCTGAGGCAAAGCAGCAGATGTGGAAGTGGTTTTGATTGTAGCAAAGCTTTTTATACTGTCTCTAACAGTATCCTTCCACAAAAATGTCCAGCTCACAGCCAGAGAAGTCCATGATGGGAGAGGTGAAAGAAGACAGACAATATGTTCTCAGCAGCACCCAGCAACAGGGCAACGGGCACAAACTGACATAGAAAAATACACACTTCAACATAAAACCCCCTCATATTGTTCTATCAGGGTGGTTAAGCACTGGAACAGGTTGCCCTAAGAGATTGTGGAGTCTCCATCTATGGAGATAATCCCACCTGGACAATATACCGAACAACCTGCTCTAGTCAGACCTGTTTTAAGCAAGAGTGCTAGACTAGAAGACCTCCAGATGTCCCTTCCAACCTCCACTATCCTGTAGAGACTGTATTTGACAAAAAAGCTGGGTTTTTAGAAGTCAGTTCCAACTAATCACCACGGAGTACATTCTTACCACAGTGTAGGAGAGTTCTGGAGTGTGCAGGAAATGCCAATCCCCGAGCACAGGCTCCAGAGCAGAGCGGCCACCATACACAAACAGGTACTGCTCACCTGTGGAAACAGACACCCAGGTGGTAACAGAAGTTAGAATCTGGTATGCCACAAAAGCAAAAACTTCTGTTTGCAGAGGGGAAACTGACAAAAAGGATGCAATAGTACTTCGGGTAGATGCCAAGGACATGCATTTGCTGCACTATGCCCTGTCCTTTCACTGATTCAGAATGGACTGTGCAGACAACACCAGTGTAGGTCACTTTCTTCAGCTACAAAGCAATATCAAGGGAAAAATACATTGATGCAATACAGTCTGACAAAGACAAAACTTAATGTATTATTAATAAAATTTTATTTACCCATTTAGCATTTGCTTTTTTGATACAAAAGTCTGACTGGAAGGCTGAACGTTAAGCTACGCTACAGTATTAATTAAACACGGCTCCACAAATGGAAATTGTGCTCCAGACTAGACTAACAGGTGCTTAACAATTCCCTTCTGCTCCTCTTGAAGCGTTCCTTGCCAGCTGCGAGGATGGGACACCTTAGGAAAGGACTGCTTTCAGCTCCTGAATGCCATTGTGTAAGTTTTTGCCCCTTACAACAAGGAGCTTTTAACAGACCAACCTTCAGCTTGCTATTGCAGGACCTGATTCTAGAGCTGTTCACAACTAGGGACTGTTTGTCAATTGCTACTAGAAAAGTAATATTTCTTCTGAAGGACTTCTGGATAAAAAACCAAGTGTCAAGAAGAGATGTCAAAGCCTCTTAATTTCTTTCCTACTACTGCCAGGCCTGAGGAGTGATCAATACGGACTTCATGAAGTTCAACAAGGTCAAGTGCAAGATCCTGCATACCTACAGTGATTTCCACTCTTTACAGGCTTTTTTACCTTTGAATGTCATTTCAGTTGTGCTGTGTCTCCAACGCAAAAGTGCTGCTTCAGCAGCAGGCTGCAGACTTACAAGTCCCACTGCAACATCATCTGGACCCGAAGCATTACACGTTTTGGGGAATTTCAGCCACAACATTCCCAAGCCTGCACTCGATGGGGAAGTTCGTCCTCCTACCATCAGGGCCAGAGTGTCTGAGAGACAAGACACAGTATGGTACAACCGCTCACCTGTGGAGATACAAAATGTCATGGTTCACGCAGGTGTTTTTTCCAAGAAAATTATAATCATCTATGCTGGAAAAGACCCTGAAAGATTATCAAGTCCAACCTTCCTCCAGCACTCTCAAGGCCAAAACTAAACCATATCCCCAAGAGCCACTTTCACATGGCTTTCAAATCCTGCCAGGGATGTGTACTTCACCACTACCCTGGGCAGCCTGTGCCAGGCATGGACGACTCTTTTCTTAGAGACATGTTTCCCAATATCCTACCTAAACCTCCCCCGGCACAGCTTGAAGTCATTCCCTCTTTTTCCGTCTCTTGTCTCCTGGGACAAGACGCTGACCTCCACCTAGCTACATCCTCCTTTCAGATAGTTGTAAAGAGTGAGAAGCTTCCCCCTGAGCCTCCTTTTCTTCAGGCTGAGCCCCTGACCCCAATTCCTTTGGCCACTACTAGATTGAGCTTACAGCAGTGTCGAATGAGGGAAGAGCAACAGATGCCATATACCTGGACTTGTTCAAAGCATTTGACACTGTCCCGCCCAGCATCCAGCCTCTCAACTGGAGAGACATGGATTTGACAGATGGACCATTTGGTGCATTAGGAATCGGCTGGATGGTCTCACTCAAAGTATTGCAGTCACCAGCTCAGTCTTCATATGGAGACCAGTGATGAGTGCTGCTCTTTAGGTCTCCATAGGGACCAGCACTATTTAACATCTTTGCTGGTGACATGGACAGTGGGATCATGGGCACCCCCAGCACATTTGCTGATGACAAGGAGCTGTGTGGTGTGGTCATGCACTGGAGGGAAATGAAGAGGCATCCAGAGGGACTTGGACAGAGGAGGTGCGACTGTGCCAGCCTCATGGAGACCAGCAGGACCAGGGGCAAGGTCCTGCACCTGGGCTGGGGCAATCCCAGCACAAATACAGACTGGACAGAGAATGTATCAAAAGCAGCTCTAGGGAGAAGGACTTGGGGGCATCTGTGGACAAAAAGTTCAGTATGACTCGGCAGTATGTGCTTACAGCACAGAAAGTAAACCATGTCCCAGGCTGCATCAAAAGATGTGTGGCCAGCAGGTCGAGGGAGATGATTCTCACTGTCTATGCTGCTTTTCTGAGACCCCACCTGGAGTTCTGCATCCAGGTTTGGTGCCCCCAGCACAATAAAGACACGGAGCTGTTGGAAAAAATTCAGAGTACACGAGCTTGATCACTTGGCTTGTTCTGAAGCCAAACTGAGAGCCTGGGCTCTTCAGCCTGGAGAAGTGAAGGCTCCAGGCAGACCTTAGCACCCCTTCCAGTGCCTAAAAAGATTCCAAGAGAGCTGGAGAGGGACTTTGGAAAAGGGCCTGCAGTTACAGGACAAGGGGAACAGCTTCCCACTGCCAAAGGGCGAGGTTAGTTGGGAAATAGGGAACAAATTCTTCTCTGTGAAGATGGTAAGGCCCTGGCACAGGTTGCCCAGAGAAGTGGCTGTCATTTATCTGGAAATGTTCCACACCATGCTGGATGGGGCTCTGATTAACCGGTCTACTGGAAGGTGTCCCTGCCCATGGCAGAGGGTTGGAGCTAAATGATCTTTAAAGTCCCTTCCAACCCAAATCATTCTATGACCCCAGCCCCTCAATGTCACTCTTTCTGTTAGAGGTCCAGAACTGGGGAAGGCACTCAAAGTGTCTCTGCAGTGCCCAGCAGAGATGGACAATCACTGCTCTGGACCTGTGGCCACACTAGGCTGGTACCAGCCATGTGCCATTTGCCTTCTTGCCCACCTGGGCTCATGTTCAAGCACTGTCAAACAGAACTCTGAGATCCTTTTCCAGCTTTCCAGTCACCCTGCCCCCAACCTGGGACGCTGCATGGGATTGTGGTGACCAAAGGGCAGGATTCGGCATTTAGCAACCAGAACCTTTGGATCTCTGTGACTGCCAGCTTCACTGTGCCATGACATCACTTTTTCACTAGACTTTCTTTCACTTTTAGCACAAAGATATCCCCCTTGCACTTGCCATCGGTATGGAAACTCACCCCATCTTTTATTGGGAATATTCTGTGTCACACAGACAGCTTCCCAGTAGCCTGCGTGCTTACTCAGCACATGGAAATTTCTCATGCGGCAGTGTTGTCCATCCTCCTCCCCAAAGCCTCCCGTGGTAAGAATCACGCTGGGTTTTATAAGAACAGAGTGGTGACCGTAACGTCTCAGGCCAGGAATTCCTGACAGCCTTGCACATACTGCTGCAGGGACACTCCCAGCCATCCCAACAGGACCAGCATGATGGGGAACTGTAAGCCAAAGAGAACCAAAGAACTTATGCACAAATACAAACTAAGGACTACCTTTTAAGTAAGAGTAAGCATGTCACCTTTTCAAGATGACCATTCATCTTTTCAAGAAGAAAAAAAATTGAGAAGCAAGTTGACAGTGCACACAGATAATGTGACATGCCCTAGAAATCAGGATGTAATGGATAAAACTACTACTGTACCAACTGTAACTTCTACTCTGCTCACTCAGCTTCTGCAATTCTGAGACTGCTTTCATGAGGTGGACATAAGGCTGGCCAAGCGAGTGTAGTGTCCTAAACTGCTGCAGCAAGATATGAATCACTGCAGTATCTTAAAAAGGAGCACCAGTCTGATTAAGACAATATTTGGCTACATGGACGGCAAAGAACAACAGAAAAAGGACAAACACCTGGAAGCTGATTTCAAAGTTTCTTGCCAGATTTTGATCCTACCTTCACAGAAGCACTGAAATAACATTCTGAAGCATGACAAGTGATCTGTTAATTCCAATGGTCCTACTATAGGAGAGTATTTCCAGTTATCTAAGGATCTTCTCTCTAAATATTCTATCCCTTAGCACAAAGCAAACTTTCAGCACAGGACTCTGGCTCACCTACACACTGCTTTCTTTAAATCAGTCTGGCATCTGTGTCTTCTTTGTTTCAAACAAGAGCTTTATTCTTGCATTGTAAGAGATGATGAAGTGGACGATGAGCAGCTTGCAGTCCATTTGTTGTATGCCATAATCAAAAATTGCCTGTACTGATCATTGCTTTGTACAAGAACCTACTTTATCATTTGATGAAGAAATTTCATCTCCTTGGGCTTAAATGACTTTTTATATACTGATCTTTTAAAGACAGAGGAGTTTTTTCATGTCACAAAATATACTTACCACAATCTCTTTGGAAGATTTAGTACTTGTACTCTCTTGAACGGGTACCCAAGTCTGAGAGGATAACTGGGGGCATTTATTGATATTAGAGACATATCTTTTGCATTCCCAGTAAAATATATCTAAGCATGGACAATTTACCAGACTTGGAAGGCTTTTGCTATCAGTTTTGAATACAACAAAGACAACAGCAGAAAGACTCTAATCCTGTCTCTAATTAATCAAATGTCTTCACTGTAATAAAGTACATTAAGCCAATGTTTGATTTTTTTCCTTAATTTAAGGATAGATACTATGCCTTTAGGAGCCTTCAAGGATTTAACTTAAGGACCAGTGACAATCACACAGTACATTAAATCACATCCACATTCATTTGGCTCCAATTTTACAACATCTTCAAACCTAATTGAGACACAACACATGGATTCAGTGGCCTTGTTGGCCTCAGGAGTGACATCCTGCCCTATCCTTTTTCAGCTGCTTCTCCTGCTTCCTAGAACACAGATTTCAACTTTCTCTTGAAGCTACAACTACTTGTGGTGCTGTACTGTGAACACTAGTGATATAAAACAGGCTAAAAATAGCCTTCTGCTTTCTATCCTAAAAAAGGAAGCAAGCAGCTAAACCCAGGAATTTCTTGGACTACTACTACCACCAAATCTTTTTATCTTGGAAACACAGTCTTAGTCTTGGCTTTTCTCCCATCTAAAAAAGTGACATATAGATTTAAAAGCATTTCAGAAACAGAAATATGACAGGTACAATTGCACCCACAAGGAATAACAAAGCAAAGTACAGCTTCATGTCAGACTCCTGAGTGGAGCAGGGCAGTAAAGAAAACAGAACAACCTTTTGGGAGCTGCAAGGAAAGAATGGTTCAGAGAGCCATATGTGAAGGCAACCAGGAATAAATTCAAAAGGGAGATCCCAAAAACAAGAGGAGGAGCAGGGTAGGCTGGCATTGCAACCATGCACTAGAGGAGCTCATGTATGAACAAATTACAAGCTGTCTGGACTGAGAAGTTCAATAAACTGAAAGAACTGAAGTGATCAGAACCAGCAGCATTGGTTCTGCCACAGCCCTGGCCTTGCTTTGGACAGCAGAACTACTGTGGTGGAGTGGAGAAAGTGACCAGACAGCAGCATCCCATCTGCCCCTGCCAGGATTTCAACGTCTCCTAAAACCTCTCAGAGACACCTACATGAGATAAAAGAATACTCTGAAAACTACTTGGTGTGTACCTGTCACACTGGGTAACAACGGAGTCCAGGAAGGTTCCATCCCCTTTGATGCAGCCAACACAAAGTAATGAGAACATTTCAGATGCCATTCCTATAGCAAGCCCAAAGTAAAAAACAAATAAACAAACAAACCAACCAAGAAAGGAAGAACCAAGAAAAACCCAATTCACTTCAAAATCTTAGAGCAAACAGCAGTAAAGGACCTCAGAGCAACCAGGGTGACTATATCAAATACCAACCCAGCCCAGCATTGTTTCCATCAATGGTCAAAATCAGAGGGGTAAAGCTGAATCGGAGAAAGAACTGATGGGTAAATACGTCTCTCACTCCAACTTTCAAAAATTCGCAGCCCAGGGATGAACTAAGCAAGTAGCTGTGTCTTTGTATTGAACAATCCTTGATGGATTTTTCACCCATGAGCCTACCCAGTTGCTCTTTGAACTCACATAAACTTTTAATGTGCCCAACATGCATCCCATAGCTTAACTATATGTTGCATGGGTAAGTTTTTCTTTTTGGAATCAGCTTCCCTTTATGCATCCCAGTTCTTATCATAAAAAAGAGTGAGGTCTTTATACAAGAGGGATTAAGGTTTCTTAAAGTTCATGGAATATAAGTGATTCCAAAGAAATCACAAATGTTAAAAGGTGCAACATGGTCTGTGTGCTGGACAGTAATACATAATTTTCAATCTGGCCTTGGAAACATTCTGAGGCAGAAGCCCAAGCAAAAGAAATGTACAGGAAGCCAGCAGCAATGAGAGTTCACTCTGGAGTTTATGGACATTAGGGAATTGAGTGTGTTCATCCCTGTGGGGTGGGATATATTCAGCCAACTATGTGACTAGCAAGCATAAACACGATTTGAAAGGCACAAGAAGTCATGTTATCAGCTTCATTGCCCCAACCAATATTAGAAGAAAAAAGCATCTTTTGAAAATTGACATCCAGAAATTAATGCAAATACTGAAAATGGAAGAAAACACTATTAGATCCTAAGCAAATTATTGTAAAAATAAGTCTCCCTCCACACTGGGTGTCTATTTCACACCTTACCTAACTTGACCAAGCTTGTTTACAATAAGGCCTGGATCTTACTTAATCTTTCTCTCAAAGGCTAATTGTAGAGCTCTCTGTTATCACATCATTTACTCCTGTGCACGTTTCTAGCTTGGACTCATGCACACTAACCTCCTCTGTAAGGAAAACAATACCAAGTCTTTACCTTCCCACTGTGTGAGCAATGGCCTTGACCTACAATTCCAGCAGACATTTCTAAACCACTTAGCAACTCTGCCACCACTTTCAGCCACCACTTTTGCATTTATATAGCAGAGCAGATCCTACCATGTTTGCAAAATAAATTCAAGCACACTCAATTGTTTTCATACTACGGTTATTAGATTTCTAAAATTATAAACAGAGAACCATAAAATCAAAAGGGAAACATCTAATAAGTACTCCATAAGACATTTAGCTCAAAGCTACTCACTATCTTGCACTTATCTTCACTTCTAGACTTCAAACAGTCAGAAACTTTGCCAGCAGTTAACATAAAAAAGGCAAAGAACAGAGTCACAGTTGAATTTCAATCATTAATACAGGAATGGCTGTACAAACTCAGATGAAGAAATACCTGAAATTAGCAATTTGTATCCAACAATGACAATAAGGTAGTCTATGGAAATTGAAGAGTGCAGTACAATAAGGTAGTCTATGGAAATTGAAGAGTGCAGTACAAGTGTATCTGCTTTCACAAACATCTGCAGGCAGGAACAGCACATCAGGTATATATGAATGTATTCAGTTAGCCTTAATGGATTTCTCTTTCAATAAAGTAATTGTCCCTTGAATCCATGCCAACTTCCAGCATCTACAGCTTCTTTTATACTACCAGGTATTTTGCTATGACAAGCCTGTTTCCTCAAGAGACTGCTCACAGGAAGGAAGCTTTTCTAAGATCAAGGAGAGCCCTCCTCCCATGCTGCTTTACAAGGAGCTCCCCATGGCTTCTGTGTTAAGCTGATCCAAGGTCCTTTCTGCCTTCATGAACACCTGTGCTTCAGCAGCTCTGTACAGAATTGCAACCACAAGAAAATGCAAACACCTTATGATATCAAAGCCAGGCCCCTGATCTTCAGACTAAGGAGGGTTAGTTACCTCATACTCATCAAAAGGCTCCAGAGTCTGCACTCTTTGCTGCTCATCTTCTGGAATACACGAGGTGAAAAACTCATTCATATCCATGACACTGCACTCAGTCCAGCCCTAAAAGACAAATAATAAAGTTATCGCTTCTGGAAGGACAGAACCTTACTTCCCCCAGGAAAACAAAGACCCTAAATTAAACACCTGAATGAGCCACTAAGACTGTCTAGCTAAAGGAAGAGCATCCCAAAAACTGGTGAAAAGAGATCTCTCATCTGTAAAGTTCTTAAAAACTTTATTTATTATATCAAAAGCTCAGAGGAACCCACTAATCCCATGTGAGGCAGAAGGCTGCAAGCTTGTTGGAAGCACTTTCTATTTATGAATCATGCTACCAGAGAAGGCAGTACCTCAGCCCTGTTTGCTTCAACCCATAACTGACAAAGCACTTAGCATTCCAATCTTCCTCTGATAAATCATGCTTCATGCATGCCCTAGAGCTGCAGGTGCTCACCTTCCCCAGAAAGCGCCTCTGTTGTGCCTCACAGTCAGGGTACTGTGCCAGGGAATGCAGTGCAGTGTTCAGCCGGCTGAAATGCTGCTGCATGACGTGTCCAAAGGGGTCCTCTGGATGCACCTGCTCATACACCAGGAAGCATGCCTGAGGGAAATGCTCTGCTGCCCACTGAATCAAGGCATCTGACCTGTTGAGAGATTGTGCATAAGAAATTAGATTGAGGGCCCACTCATCATAAGACAGATGCAGTGTATCAGTTCCTGCAATACCATAAAGCTGCTATTAAGGCATCCTTAGAAGCTGCAATACACTAATGAGAGTGCTGTGCTGAACATCTCCCCATCTGCACAGACAATTCAGGAAACGAGAAGAACAAAAACCTCAAAATTGCTCTTTTGAGATTTTTCTTCTTTTTTTCCTTCCTTATAGGATATCATGTGGATATCAATTACATCAGCATAATTACGATGTAGGGAGCTATTTGGGATGCCACAGAATTCCCACGGCTTTAGTTTCAAGGTCTCTGAGCCTAAGGTGATGTACTCAAAAAGAAGCTTGTTGTTTTCCCTTTACCACTGAGGAGAACCCAGCTGACCTGGTGTTCTCCATGTAGGTGAGCACCACCTCTGCGATGAAGAGGGTGGGGATTTCATTGTTCAGTCCTGCTTCCTCCAGGATTCTCTCCAGCTCAGACAGCTCTGACAAATCCACTCCCAGTAATTTATAATCCTCTCCAGAAAAGGCAATGGGTCCTGGGAGACAAAAATTATACAACCTCACTATGGTGCTGCTGCAATACCAAGACCAAAAGAGACAAACATGAACATAAAAACCACAGGCAATCACTCACAAGGCTATGTCCATCAACTATATTTCTCTGGAACATGTACAAGAAAATCCCCATCACTGCATGACCCGTGAAGGGATAGTGCCATGGGATCCAGTAACTGGAGGTCTGAAACTCCATTATTCTTAACGCAAATTGCACCTACAGATTTCTCAGAGAATTGTTACACTTACTGTAATAACAAAACTTTATTATATTTACTATAAAATAATTTTTTAGAATCACTAATTTTAATTAAAAATCAAACCTAAAGGGCTCTCATTTATACACTTTTCCCTTTAGGCTAAGAAAACACCATTGCTTTGATAGAATTTCAATGGCTTCCCTCACAATCAGAAAACCATCCTCAGGTTTCCTAGGTTTGGTTGGCTTGTTCGTTAAACAGATTTCATTTCTGTATAATGGCACTGAGTCCTGAAACTGCACATGCTAGGCAAACACCAGGACCTGACTCACAGATCACCATCCTCAGAGGTAAGTTCCGGTTTATGATTTGCAAGCATTATCATACCTCTGTACCTCATCAGAATAAGGTAAGTTATGGTCTGTTAACCTTTTCAGCCAAAACCACATCATAAACAAAGCAAACTGTAAAGTACCTCTAGAAATCACCTACTCTGTCTCTGCAACCCAACAACAGTATCTGTTATGAGGACAGGTAACCTACACTGTTCTTCAAGGCATGCACTTCTGGAGGCAAAATGGCCTTTTTCAGAAGTCCATCAGAGTGTTCCATTCTAATTTCTTCTAACTTGTCCATCCATTCTTTGCTGACCTCTGGACACAGAGAATAGGGTATTTCCAACTATGCGACACCTTCCTTTAAGTACCTGAAGATTCTTGGTACGGACAGAGTTTCTTGCCACAAGACCCAGCCAATATTAAAAATGTGAACGGATTCAGGAAGAAAATGAACAAGCTCATGAAGAGCTACTCACTAAGACCTGGAAGTCAGGAACTCACACTCTATAGCTGTCTTCCATCTCTATCTAAATTGATTAATACTATCTAAATGCAGCGGATTACATATGTCACTACTGCATTTCATTCCATGTTTTCCAGACCATTTGTGTACTTTGTCAAACTCCTACTTTCATTCATCTTATTATAAGTCCCCATGTTTCCTGAAGGTTTATAACATTTCCTCTTCTATAGCAGATCATCTAGAGCACTACTGGAAATTCTGTTGGAAAACAGATGCAGGAGAAACGGCTAGTGATCCACATACTTTACATTCTTCCTTTTGCCCCTTAGCACTCAGCTGGCACAATATTCTGCAGTAGTTTCACAAGGCTCATTTTCTCCTGCCTTGGAGGGCAAAAAAAAACTGTCAGGAGACATTACAACTAACGTTTCACTACAATCAAGACACTGAAGAGTCAAACCTTCTCTCTTACCCATCAAGCACATAAATCATTGTATAATATAGGGTGAAAGGGACATTAAAATGTCATTTTGTCCAAATGCTTTCTCATACCAATTATCTGTGTCATGTTGCTCAAAGCTTTGTCCAGACAAGCTCCATCTCCAAGGCTAGAGATTCCATTACCTTTCTAGGCAACCAATTCCTATTTTTAACTACTCATGTGGTGCAACCTCCTCCCCAACATGTTCATTACACATCACTGGAATTTCCTTTTTTTTTTTTTTTTTTGCAACTTTCAACCACTGTCCCTTGACCATTTGCTTATGCCTCCAAGGAAAGTGTGTCTCTGTCTTTTCTAACCTCTCCCAACAGGTAAGCTGAAGAGTACTGTAAGACTCACCTCCCTCCCAAACTCCACCCCATACGGCTGAACAAAACCAGTTCTCTCAGTCTCCCCTCCTACACCACCTGCTCCATCACTTCATCATCACCTCTCACTGGACATGCTACACTTTGCCACTGTTTTTGAACCAGTATGCTCCAAGCTGGACACACCCTTTGAGAAATTGCAACAGA
Source organism: Cettia cetti (assembly GCA_013401135.1). Taxonomy (NCBI): domain Eukaryota; kingdom Metazoa; phylum Chordata; class Aves; order Passeriformes; family Sylviidae; genus Cettia; species Cettia cetti. Next base: position 2,970 of record VZUI01091721.1, on the reverse strand, counting down.
AAAAAACTGACCTTGGTTGGATATAATCGGCTCATGACAAATCCATCCTGGACTCTTGTTATCTCCCAATGTTTACAAATTATTTGTTTCAACATTCTTCATAAAATGAACATCCTTTTCATCTACAATTTCACAGTTCCCTTACTATAATCTCTCGCTATTTGAAGGCCGAAGCCATTTTTACTTCTTCCAAACATTTTATACAAAAAAAATCTTCCATACCTAATCCTTCCCCTCCAGTGTCTCCCACCAGTGCTGACAACTCTTTCATTCCTTTGATCAGAGTAGCTTTTTGGCATGCCACATTTGGGAAATCTACCTCGTACACCACACTGTGATGCAGAAGACCCATATCCTTCAAACGGAAGTATAAGGAATCAAAGCCAGCACCTAAAGATAGGATCTGCAGAGAAAGTATCAGAAAAAGTTATACTCAACTCTAGAAGCATCTTAAGCATCTAGGTGTGAAAAATATTAAATATCATCTGTAGAGCGACAAAATTAGGCAAATTCCTGCAAGAGGGAGAGGAATTTTGTGTGGATATTGCCCCCTCCCAGATACTTCTGCCAAAGTGACACATGGGCAGCCACAGTACTGCCAGTCAGATTTCTGTGCCCTGCTGGGAATGGATCCTGACAGATGCACTAATGAGTTACTGCCCAGATGCCAGAAAGACTTTACACGCATTTAGTGAGAAATGCCAGAACTGAGAAAACGTACCTGTGTCCTGGGTAGGCTTTGTGTCTTTAGAAGGAAGTCCTGAACACAGTGATCTACAGCACGGGCACGGATGTAATAACCCCTGTAGGAACAAACTTAGTTGTAATCACTGTCCAGGAATGTAATTTCTCCAGCACTGGCAACTTCAATTAAAAAAAAAATTTTTTTTTCCTCTAAGCCTCTACCCAATATTTCCCCGTTTACAGACCTGCACTGGGAGATGATTTTGTCATCTCTAGTGCTTGGTAATAAATACAGATCTCCTACAATCAGTGTGCATATTAACCATCAAGACAGTGGATAACCCAGAGAAAACACGCAGATATCCCAGCTGGACCTGTTCTGCTTTGCATAAATAAATATTTGCTGAATGAAAATGTATTAATCCAGACAGTGAAGATGCTCCCTTGCAATGCAGATGGCCGATACCTGAGTTCCTGCCCCAAACCATATACAGTAACAACAAAATGAATGAGTGTGCGCTAATGTAGTGAGAAGGGATTGAAACAGGAAGGAAAACCAAAGTCTGGTGAGGGATTCTGTTCTCTGGTTTTTGAATTAACAGAACTAAGTCAGACTAACTCCTGGAAAGCATTTACCATTTCCTTAGTCTGGCATGGATTGATGCCTCTTGTTTCTTGGCATTCTCTTTTAGTTAGTTTCATCCTACATCCACCTGGCTATATCCCATCTCTTATCACCCCTTTAACAAGCATGTTATCATCCTCACTCCTCATAGGGACCACACAGTCTAAGATGTCCCAAATTTGTTGATAAATGCAATACAGAACCCTTCTTGTGAATTCAGCTTGGCATGCCAATGTAGTGTAACAAGTCAGTGCAGGCTTCCTGATGAGCCACATCCATCTTCATGGGTTTGCAAGCTTCTGCTTGAACACCACTGTTTGATTTTCCCCTGAACGCACTCCTTTGACAATTCACAGTTATGTGGATTGCATTAAGCTATTCACCTCCAATTATGTAAATTCCACAACGTCATCAGCCTAGAGCCCTCTGCAAACACACGTTAAAACGTTCTTGTGTCTTACAGAGCTCTGGAGAACTCCTCCTGGTCAGACAACCCCTGACTCAAAAGATACTGCTTCCCAGAGCCACCAAATACCCTATAGAAATTGTAACATTCTGGGGAATTAATGAGAAAACTATTGATATTATTACATTATTAGTATGTTTTCAAATATTACAAAGTTTCCAGCAGCATTGAACATTGGAGTTAGGAATCAATCTGCTGACATATTTTACTCAGGACAAAGCACTCAGTTTTGGTCCAGAAGCAACGTAACATTGTACCAACAGTCTAACAAAGTTACACTACTGCGAGACAGTGCACGTTGCCACTTTGCCACTCTGTGTACTTTTCTTAAAATGTGTTTGAGAAGCTGTGCCTTGCCCAACCGATAGCTCCAAGCATGGGGATTTGTGGTGGAAGGGACCTTAAGATGCCCTCATTCCACCCTTCTGTCACGGGCAGGGACACTTTCCACGACTCCAAGCTGCTCCAAGTCCCATCCAACCCGGCCTTGCACACTTCCAGGGATGAAGCAACCACAACTTCTCTGGGCAATCCGAGAGCCAGGGCCCGGTCCCCCTCACAGGGAAGATCTCCGTCCTAATATGTAACCTAAAACTACTCTCTTTCAGCTTAAAGCCATTCCTCCTTCTGTCCTGTCACTCCTGGCCCTCCCGCAGTCCGAGATCCCCTCCCACGCCCCGCGGGCATTGGGGATTAGCAGCCGGAGCACCCAAAGGTTCTGCGCAGCGTTCGCTCCTCACCGGTGGATGAGCGGCGCTCGCCGCCGCCGCCGCCCCGCCAAAAGCCGCAGGAACCGGTCCTGGATATAGCCCCGCGCTGCCGCCGAGCACTTGCTGACGGCGCTGCTGCCACCGGTGCCCTGGACCTGCCGGGACAATGACACGGAGCTGCCGCTTCCGACCAACACCGCGTCCCGAGAAACGCATGGGCCCCCCGAGGCGGGATGGCGGGGCCGGGCAGCCCCAAGAGGGCTCTGAGGGGAGGGGACGGCAGTGCTCGCCCTCTCCATCCCAGCCTCCGCTTCATCTCGCTCTCGGAAGCAATCGGGCCGAGGCTCCCCGGGCCGCCCCCCGCGGCAGCGGCCCCCCGGGGGTCACTCACGGCGCCGGGACGCCCGCGGCCCATCCTGCGCACGCCGCGCCGGCCGGAAGCGGGAGCGCAGCGCCGGCCGCACAGAGCGCGGAGCGTGCGCCCC
>VZUI01091717.1:0-11512 GCA_013401135.1 Cettia cetti | reverse complement strand
TAACGTAACGTAACGTAACGTAACGTAACGTAACGTAACGTAACGTAACGTAACGTAACGTAACGTAACGTAACGTAACATAACATAACAACATAACATAACATAACATAACATAATATCTATTGTAACTAAGTTATAATAACTTAGGGTTTTATTAAGAACAAACTTGTTCAGGTTTTGAAGCTTGGAAGGTATTTATTTTAAATTGGGTCATCTTGGTTTAACCAATAAGTGAGATTTTGTATATGTATGTGAATATATAGATTCATCCAGAATATTTGAGACAGGTGCATCCTACAAATTGATTGGATAATTACATTAATTACATGGCTGTTGCAGATATTAAAAGCAAGAGTTTGCTAGAAAATGCCATATAATTGTTAGTAGAGAAACTGAGGCATGTTTGTCGTTTATCAGACATATTCATCTGAAGGTTTCACTTTAATAACTTGAGAGAAGATAATATTTCTTCATTCCCCGGCACTGAGGAATGAAGCTACTTCACAGGTTGATGCAAACAGAAGCAATTAGCTGTAATAGATTATTAGGTACAGTCCCTCACCATCACTGCATCGTACACAACTGCTTTATCAGGTCAGAGAGTATTTTTATCTTTAATTCACTGTTAAGGGTGCATTATAATCTCTTTATTAGTTTTTCTGAACATGGCACATACTGTCATAAATGTTTTAGTAATGCACTCAGAAAACAGGTAGCTCAGCTTGTCTGTTTTTACAGACTATTACCACCTGCTAGGACAGGATGAGGACTGAAACTTCCACTGAGAAACTGTCTAAGATCTCATTTCTTCTAACAATTTCAGTAAAAGTACATCCTAAAAGATGGACAGGATGGATGGCAGTATGAATGAAGACAGGTTTTACAGAAAAGGTCTGTTCCAAAGGTGAGCCAATTCAATAGTGGGCTTCTCTGTGGTTTCATAGTGTTTTCTGGGATTTTACACCAGATCTTCAGAGTAAATATTTTCTCAATCTAATTTAAGAGATTAAGGAGGCAAGACAGACTTTAAAATGTATTTCTTTTCTTTGGAAAGCCTTGTATCTATTATCTGTATTCTAAAGATCTGTTAGTTAGGTATTGTCTTTTACTGCTGTATTAACCTGTCATTGCTCATTATACTGTCATTTCTTTAGTTCCTTTGGAAAGAGATAAGTTTTGTATTAAAACAACTAATGTGAGCTTCAGTATAAATAACAAAAACTGTTCTACTAACTCACTTGAATGTCAGTCTGTAAAGATAGCCAGATAACCAAAATTTTACTGTCTGGGTCATGTTTGGACAAACATCTATGAAAGCAAGGTTTCTTATCAGACTCCAGCACTTCCACTTGGCATCTCAACTGGAAATACCAGAAGAAAAGCCTTTCTGTTAGACCACGGTCATTTCCAGCTTTAGTCCCCAGTGGAAATCAGAGGTGCCAAACTAATACTGCTCATGGGTTCAGAGTAAGTTCATTTCCAAACATGCATTAAGGTCTCTTTTGTATTTCTTCCTTAGAGCCTGCATGGAGCCTTGTTTTGTAAGTGCCAGGAGTTCTTGTGGTTTTGTTTGTTTGTTTAGGCCTTGTTTGTTTGGGTTTTTGTTGTTGTTGTTTTTGTTTGGTTTCTGTTTTGTTCTGTTGTTTGTTTTTTTAAAAAAATCACTAATTGTAAACTAGGAGTGCCTTCACTTCTAATTGCTAATACAGATGTGACTCCAGCCAATAGTTCCAAAGAGGACTGCTGATTTCACACATGTTAATTGTCTGGTTTTCTGTAAAAGAGAAAGGAAATGGTTAGGAGATTGGAAAGAACTTTCCTTAGGTTAATTATTAAGTCTAACCCTTTTCCACAGAGTATTTTTCTCCTGTCCAAGGAGACTTGAGCAGCAATTCTTTAGATTCCCTAGGACTACCCTAATCACTGCACTTCAGAAGTCTGGGAGTGGGAAGGAGGAGAGCTTTCTTGGACACTTTAGCTGAAGCTATTTACCTTTTAACAAAAAAAACCCCAAATTAGATGAAGAAGTTTAATACACATCTCTTAATATTCTGACAAGTGATTAAGCTTAAAGATGGTTTTATTCTCTGTGTTTACCTCAATATTTAAAGGACTGCATACGAATAGGTGTGTTTCTGCTGGAGAGTCAGGCCAGATCCTCTGTTCCAAAATGTGTTAAAACCAAGGCCATACTTGCAGAAAGTGACTTCAATACCATACTTGAAGAAAGTGAGTTCAAGACCTCAGAAGGAGATGAAGAATGTGAGTTGAAGGCTTTCAAAACCTTCTGAGTGCTCTAGTGGCAATGGTGAAGCACTCTTCCAGCAGTTTTTCTTTCTGTGTTACGACAGGTCTTGTAGAAGTGTTGTGAGAATGCCCAGACTCTGAGGGAACATTAAGTTGTATTTTTAGTTCAGTGGATATTTAATTTACACATGTTGGAGTTCTAAAAACTTAGAACTTTGAGTTTTGGTAAATATTGTAAATACTGTAAATAGATAAGAGATAATAAACATTCCAAGTTCAAACTTGAGCTTGACATTTCCCGTGTCTTTATCCCAACCTTGGTAGAGGAAGAAAAGAAGCCCAAACCATCACACACACAGGTATGGTTTGAGTGGTCTTTCACCTGCACATAAGTAGATATTTGAGGTCAAACTGTGGCTGACCTTGATGAAATCTCCTCTTTAGTGAATGAAGGCATTGTCAGAGGGTCATTCATCCTACATACCTTAGGCTCACATCTTATGATAGGCTGAGTAGTTGTTGAAGGTTTCTGTTTCTCTTCATAGTAGGAACCTAGATATACAGCTTTGATTATATTAATTTTAAGGGCAATTGGTAGAAATTCTACTATTAAAAACTGGAGAATAACTTGTAGAAGAGGATACATTTGCAAAATTCAGACATCTATACTGTTTGATTACAGTTTGTGGAGTCTTGGAAAATTAAAATTTTGAATGTCAGCAGTAGAAAAAAATGAAGCAGATAGTGCGACCTTTTTGGTGATGTACCTGTGGTGTAACTACTCTCCCTAGAACTGAAGTCAGGTCTTTAAGTGCTTTTATAAGATAAATAATTTACATTTCTTTGTAAAGTGGTTCAGCTTAAAAATACCATGTAATCGTGAAAAGCATTCAGTATACTGCCTTTAAAACCTGTGATAAAGTTCATACTTTTTTTTCCTGTTCTCATATATAGGTGGTAGACTGTAGCTATCCTTTATGGCTGCTCTGTGGAAAGCATGCGCCTGTTGCCAGATTCCTAATCAGAATACTGTGTTATCAATATACTGTTGTATATAATCATAGGCAATCATGTGCCAGCTCAAGGCAGGGACAGAAATATCCGTCTGACAGCTAGCAGCTCGCGCTATGAGGCAGGCCCTTATCTTAAATCCATTCCAGTTTAATTCTGATATTTAAGCTAGAAAAAAAGGATTCTCTCATTCTCTGGAGAAATGCTACAGTCTTGAGTAAAGTGATACAAGTTTTCCTGCTGCTCCAAACACCAGAGGTGATGATGAGAGTTACTGAAAGTTCATCTAAGGTAACACAGCTACTTGAGCTCAATGTAACATTTTTGCCTAGAACGCAGGAGTCCAGGCTCACCTTCTGTCTGAAATTACCTATTTTGCTGTGCGTATTTTCTTGAAGTCAGAAAACTGCATGGATTGTACCTGTGAGTTGTCTCTATTGTGGAACAGCATGGAAATCCAGCAACCAAAGTTACTAACCCAGTTATCAGGCCATTTCTTATTTTTTCCCTGTAGATTTGAGCTTCTTGGCTACGGAAGACAACAGTTTTAGGATATCAACACCACCAGGAACTTCATTCAATATAGACTGTGCACTGTTGTGCTTATAATCCTTAACTGAACTGTGAGCTGAGAAAGGGACAGACTCTTTCCAGTTCCTAATAATTCATTTGGCCTACTCAAGGGCCGATTACTTTTAACAGGGGTTTCTTACCTGTTTGGAATAAATGAACTTCAGAGAAGGCGAAGGAAACAGAGCTGCAACACACATCTGTTCAGATCACAGTGCCAACGGAGTTTGGGAAATCATGATTTCTCATATAAAAAATCCCGATTCTTTTTTTGTGCATAAATTGTACCTTTTTTCCTCTAGAATTTAATTAATTTATGCTTCATAATGTTTCTTTTAACATTGCAGCCTGCTGCACAATATGCATATCAGGTGTGTCTTCTTTTTTTAGGCTTTCAAACAACTGTAGCACAACATTAGCTGTTTAGTAAGACAGAGGACATACTACCCATTGCTAATTCTTCAAAGCAGCAGTTGAATTAACATAAGCTTTAAGTGGGTGTTATGTATTCATTTGCACATTTTCTGCTGCTGCTTATGACTTGTTTAGTTGCAATCTGCTACACATAAAGGATTTCTGCACAGATACAGAACTTTATAGGAGTGACACAACCTTCAGTTCTCTCTGCATAAACTCATGCAGCACACTATGGGTCATTAATTTTAAATGTCTGGAGGCAGAAAGATACAAATCTCTTTCTCTCTCTTTCTCTACCCTATCTCACCCACCACCAGCTCTAGACAGACACAGTAAATTGGCACTCCCTTAAACCTACCTCATCATCATGAGTCATGTTTCAGCTTATTGTCCTTTTTCTCTGTTGTCTATTATTCAGGTGAGTTATTTGTTTAAAATATACCCACAGTATTCTGGCCATTAATGAGTTTAGGTTTTTGGTTTTGTTTTTTTTTTTTTTTTTTTTTAGATCAGAAGACTGAACCTGGTAAAAACGAAGTGATTACAGTGCTTCCTTCTTCATACAATGCTGCTGTAGTATCCCCAGCCCTGAAAGACTACATGCATAGCCCTTCTGCTGGGTGTAATTGAAACAACTTTTTTAAACTACACCCTTAGAAAGAATATGATAAAAACTACAGTATAATTCCATACAAGATCTCAATTCAGATTTTTTTTTTTTGCAGAAGTTCAGTGACAGCTCACAACTACCACTTTTTCTTTCTTTTTTTTTCTGGATAAATACCATTTGTAGAAAAAAAAAATTGGTACGCTTGCTCCCTGAATTCGTATAAATCAGGCCATATGCTATTTCTAGTTCTGGAAAATATGATCTTTTTCTTCTCCCTTCTGCTCAGAAATTACTTTGCATGGCTTTTTTTTTTTTTTTTTTTTCTCCCCCAGAGCATATTAGTATACTGTGTTTTGCTGATGTCTACAATGGTAATTTCAAAGACCACATAGGAAAAAAAAGGAAAGTGTGTGCTGTTTTTTTGGATGGTTTATCCAGTCATTGAACAGAGAAGGCAGAACTCAGTCATAAATTGTTCATTTAGTATCAGTTACCGCTGTGACCACTCTGTCCAAGTTGCTTTGCAAACGGAACTATAGAGTTATGTTTAATCTCTTGTCTCACTGAGAGTATTTCATAAAGAATGTATGTAGGGGATTACATGAAAAAATGTATGGCCTTCTTTGTTGTTTGCTTGGTTTTTGTTTTTTCCTGACCTACATTTTATGTAGCATATGTCAGGAGAGCTTAAGCAGTTTATAATACTACTTCTGTATGCACTTTCAAACATCTTTTTCTTCTGCCTCTGCTTGCTGTGTATGGAAACCAGTGCACTGTATCGCTGAAGATATACCAAATATTGAATGTCATGCAAGGTAGCAGAGCTATTCCAGGGGCAGATGGCTAAAAGTTAGACAGTGACTAAAGTATATTAAGGCCTAGTGTGAGGTGGTGTATCTCTCTAATATCTCCAAACAATGTAGCACAAACTGCCTTACTTCCTCCACTCTCTTTGGTATCACTCATTTACTGAGTTGGGCTGTAATTATTAGAGGTGAAGGGAAGGGTGGCTGACAAATTGCAGAAACCACTGTAAGAACTGAGATGAGAGGGCTGATGTCCGTGTTTCAAAGACAGCAATATTCTATACGAAATCCATATCTTGACATTCTCATTCATTTCAAATCATTAGGAATGATTTGTTCCTAAATTGTTCCTGATTTGTTCATAAATTGTTCCTTTTGCTTCTGGAGTAGTGTAGCATGCAGTATACAGTTTCCAAACACTAACAGTTTGCTAATTAGGAACTTTACTTGATAAAGAAAACCATTAACATTTGAACTCACTTTGAAATGCTAAACATACATTCTTTAGAGGTAAGCAACTATTTTTTTTATGCTATGAAGGGGGAAGCGCCCCAAAATTCTTGAGGAGACACTGAGTAATGTAATTCCACCAATATGGTTATCATACGTTCTCCTTTATTCTACGTAAAATGGCAGCTTATATACAGTACAATATTGTTTACAAAGCAAGCATTTTCCCCATTGGCATGAAGCACACAAGAATGCAAATAAACATTGTTTACTTTTCACCCTTAAGGTAGCAAAAGTGTCCAGACCAACAGCTATACCAATCACCTCCTAATTAACTTACTATCTTCCCTGCATACCTTAACATAATTTCTAACTGCACCACAGGTGCAGGCCTTCACTCAGGCCTGTCCTTGGGCCTAGGCCAAAGGGGGCCCAGGCCCACTGGGCCAAGCTGGGTTGCCCACCTAAAAAGCAATCTGCTACAATGCTATTGGATACTTAATTTAATAATGTTTATCCCTGAATATTATTTTTAAAAATACCAATGCAAATAGCTTGGATGCAGTAACTGAATGATAAGTTGACAAATTTCTTTTCAGCTGTAGAAGAAATGTCCCTGTTGTCATGTATGCTGTTTGACATTTTAAAAACTGTCTTTTGAAACAGGAGTTTTCCAACAGTGAAAGACAAAAGATATCATAGTACCCTAAATGTTTTATTTGAACCAGAACAAAAGAGTTGTTGCCACACTGAAATCATAATTACGAGGTTTATTCTTATTTGTTTTTAGGGTTTTTTTCACATTCAATTATACAGTTTTTGAGTTCTTAATATATAACACACTTCATCCATTCTCATGAAGGAAACACCCAAGCCTTTGGCATGGGGTTGTATTCATGTCCTCAGAATTTACCCATGAAATATGCATGCATTTAATCTAAACTAATTAAGCAGGCTCTATACCATCTTATTACGAGTGAAACACCTCTATACCATCTCAATACAAGTGCCTTGGGCTGGTGGGATGAATGGCCCTCTTGAGATGCTTACCTCTCAATTAAAGGCAGAGGGTGCCTGGATTACCATCCTAGATATGGTGTCACAACTAACTTTCAGATGATTAAAGCTTGATGAGGTGAATTGCATGCAAAATCACATAAAAATTGATGTGACATGAGATGAATTTAAAAACTTTCTATTAGAAGAAATTCCAACATTAATTACAATATAGTAGAAATAAAAAATAAATTAGATATTAAAATCTTTGCTATTACACTGCTCTGCAATATGACTTCATGTGAAATAAGTCAACAATAAAGGAAAGAGGGCTGAAAAATCAGAGAAATTATCATTCTCCTCAAGTGAGGAAAAGAGCTCTCATTCTTTTCTTTGTTCCCTAGGTAGACTAGTGATTCACACTACCTTCCATCTTCCTCTCTAAGGGTATGGGCAATAGAAGCAATAAAAGAAAAAGTTGTCTGTTAGGAACAAAAGATAGTCCAGGACAACTGGGCAAATTAGGAGAACAATAAACGTTAATAAATTATGAGAAATTGAGTTCAATTAAGAAAAAAACAAGTACACCTACTATTATTTTAAAATGTCTCTCAACTGGTTCATCCTTATCTGCATCATTTTGTTAAAATGGTGTTTCCTAATGAAAATTATTTCAGCATTAATTTTCTGTGTGTTTTTGGTAAACTAATTTACAAAAGCATTCTTGTTATTCAGGAACACCACCACATATAAAATACAAACTCTCATTTTATTAAGTAAAAAGAAAGCATAAAAATTAAACACTATAAATGTTAAAAGCCTCCTCCCCCATTTAACTAGCTTCATTCCATACACTTACTTTCACAATAGTTTCAGCCATGTGATTCATGTGTTTCTTAATTATTTCCATGGAAATGCTACATATCCTTAAGCAGCTGTAATGACTTGAGAGAATGGCATTTTAGTAGTGGACAGGGATCATTCATTTACTTATAGGAAAGAGGGTTTGGTAATAATTATCTTCAGATATAAATATCAGAGAAAAATTATTACACTTTGGGGACTTTGGGTAACATACTGTCACCAAAGCTAAAAAATGCCTTTGAAAAACTCTCAGCTTACTGTGGGATGCACATCTATGCATGTATCAGATTCTGCTGATGGAAGATACTGGGCAAACAGTGCTATTGTAATGTGTTATCTGCAATCACCAATGACCAGAAGAATATTCTATCTTAAATCACTTTCTGACATTGGAACCTTAGACCTTAATGCTTGGATCAAACAATAGAACTTAAATATGTAAAACTTCATTTTGTTACTTTAATGTCAGATCTTCGCTGGTATCATGTACTCAGAACATCCAATGGCAGCTGGAAGAGCCATTTTATGCCTCAGCACCTCTAAAAATGAGATTGTGGAAAACTGTCTTGAAAATCACATGTAAGTAATACTGACTGAAAAACAACATTTCAAAACCAAATGTTTTTTGAAAGTAGTGCCATTACTAAATCACCTAATTAGAGAAATCATCCTTTTTAGAATGTGAATACCTGTTGGAAAGCCAGCCTGGAGTTTTTCCAACACATTCCTTGTGTCTAATGAATTAATGAATTATGGCTACACAGGGGCCTGCTGTCACTTGGGTATGTAGTCGCACCATAATCAGTGAGCAACCCAGAGAATATCATCCATATTCATCCATATCCATATTCATCAATATGGATGCAGTTGTACTGTTTGTTTCTTTCTAAAGAAAGATGGTTCATATATATTAGGAGGACAAAAAGAGTGTAAATATGAAAAGAAATAGTACATTCATTAAAACCAAAAGTTTTCTAAATAGAGGCAATTCTATTGAATTCAGTAGAATTGTTATATCACAATGACATTGCCCAAAGCTACATGGTAATTTTGTCTGTAGGATTCCTACTAATTTTGATGTGAAAATTTCTGATGACGATTATTACTGTTTCCCTTTAGTTCAAATGTTTCACCTAATTTTTTTAACACAAGCCTTACTTACACTTAAATGTACTTCTCTGTCATGATTGTAACATTAACCCTCATTTAGCAAATATTTAAGATAATTACAGACAACACAGATAATAAAAAGCCATTATAGATATAGGACAACAACCTCTCTGTTCTAGCTGATTAGGTGTGTGAGAGATCTGAAAGTGTGTTGGTGATTTTGTAAGCTAATGACAAGATAAAATGTTTCACCAAGGATATAGTTCAGACTATGGCATAAGTAGCAGTTGTTACACCAACTTGCTTAAAGTCTCATTATGTCATTCTTGTATCGGCTAAACTGCAGAAGTGCATTGGTTACAGCTCCACAATTCCAGAAAAGTGCCATAATAAAGAATGCTCAGAGAGGTAAAAAATGAGAGAAATACAGACTATCTTTGCAGTTAAGATTCAAATTAAAGTCCTTTTATTTTACTTTTAACTGGAAAAAAGAAAGCCAAACCCACAACACAACAATGTATGGCTAAATATTATTTTAAAAATCTACATCTATCTTGCTATATAGAATCAGGCATGTACTCTAATATATATACATATGTGTGTGTGTGTGTGTGTGTGTGTGTGTGTGTATGGATATATGCCCTTTTAAAAGGAAAGAAATTTAGTCACATGTCTGTGCAGCTCCCATATTATTCAGTTAGCCCCAGGATGTTAGGGTGATCTTGTCCTTTATGAATCTGAAAGGTTAATAGCCCACCCTAAGTTAAACATGTGAGCTGGGTTTCTACTTACCCTTCATTTATTCTGAGAATCAGACTCATAATTTGTCTCCATGGTCACTAGTCATTTCTAGAGGACGGCTGATGCCTTTTGCCTTCATCTCTCTCCAAGACTAGAAGAATCTCTCAGCAGGTGCCCAAACTTCTAGATAAGATACAGAGGCAAGTACAAGACTAACTTCAACTGGACTCACATTTTAGATGACTAAAATTAGTGAGGTGAATCCTACCCATCTAAGTTCATTATCTCTATGTAGACACTAGGTGTTGTGCAATAAATGCAGATTACACCAAATATTATCATCATAAGATCCCATAACTTCAAAACAAAGCATTGCAAAGTTATTTTTCTGAATTATTTATTATTTATTAATTATTAAACTGGGCATAAAGTTTAAAAATTTGACTGAAATTTGAATAATGTCTTCAACATTTGGCTGGCATTTTCAATAAATGAACACAAGTAAATTTTTAAAAACTTCAGAAGCTCATCTCTTCTGCTAGAAATATTGATTTGGTCTTCAGCACCTTCTTGCAAAGCTAAGGAAACGATTGTAAAAAACACATCCATCTGAGAGTAAAGACAATGAGACTAGATGCAATTGTCTTGACTCACAGTTTGAACCCTTGATTTTAAATTGATAATTAGCTTTCTTTGGTCACAAGAATGTTGTATTTCTGAAAAAGAAATTATTATGAAGCAAAATAAGTTTCTTTATTTAAAGGTTTTTGTCTATGTTTAATATGATTATAGTAAAGCACAGTCTATACCAAAATTGCCACCTGTGCAGAAAAGAGTCATGAAAAGGATGTGAAAGAAAGAGCTATGTATTGGTATTAATTTTATATTGTCTTCACCAGTGCTTCTTGGACATTAGGATAAGTCATAAGTTAGGTATGGTCATTCATTTCATATGTTTGCACTTGGAAATAGATGAGATATTTAAAAGCTCAGTACTGTCTCTTTGGCAACTGATGTCAAGACCTTTTTAAATTAAAGACTTCTATTGATGTACTATCCTTTTCCCTCTTTTTAATTCTCCACAAAAGAAAGAACCTTACAGTGATTGATTTTTTTGCACTTGACTAAAAAAATCTTAGCTTGAAAACTTGGGGATATAATGAGTGACATTTATGTATGATCTGCCTCTATTCCAAAACAGTAAAAGCTTTTCTGGCTTTTCACCTCCAATCTGGATCAAAGGCAAAGTAGAGACAAGCTTGAATAAATGGCATCTTTCATACTTTTTCTTCCCTAGAACAAGCTGACCATCTCCACCTGGCAACCCTTAGGAACAACAGTCCTGGTAGGGCAAATATATAGGAGATGGTCCTGCAGTAAGGCTTTTCAAAATGACAACATTCACTTCTTAAAAAGTTTAGGACTTGATCTTTTTCATAGTGTCCTAGGGTGACTTTATGATGTTTGTATCCCCAATCGTCGATTCTGTTTGTGCTGTATATTGAGTTTCTGTATCTTTAAGACTGATTCTGAGAGTGAACCAGGGAGAGAAGACGCGCGGAGTTTGTTTGAGAAACAACCTGACTCCCACACATTCTTTCGTCTGTACTCCGGTTTTTGGAGGCACGGACAGTGGTGGGCCAGAGATCTTTTTGCTTTTAGTTAGTTTTAGCTAGCTGAGGCAGAAAAG
>VZUI01091711.1:0-12494 GCA_013401135.1 Cettia cetti | reverse complement strand
CCCCCCCCCCCCAAAAAAAAAAAAAATCCCAAATAACTACAAAACATTAAAACTCAAATCAGAAGAACAATTACAAAACCAAAACCTGATTCATTCATCATGCCTCTGACAATAAAAAGTCATGAACTCTATTTTGCGCAACAAGCTACTGGCTTAGTATGTGCACACAACTACTCTTATTCTGTTTAGAAATTAGAATTTATCCAATATTTAGAGCTAAATATCATAGGTTTGCAGGCATCTCTCTCAGGCTGTAAAAGGTAATTAACATTAGTAGTAGCAAAATATATGCAAGTAAAAAGTGTATGTAACAATGCAATACAATTTTTCTACTCTTTTTTTTCCACTGCTGATTCTGATTTTCTTCCTTTTTTTACTGTGCTGCTCTTAAACCAGATGCTAATATTCCCTATAATTACAAATACTGTGTCCTTCACCTTTTCGAATACATCATAAGAAAAGCAAAACTCTATAATCAAACATAAATATATGAGTGTATGAAGAAAATATGCAAAATGTAAGCAGCCTTGTTAGGCACATGTCACTAAAATGTTAATCTAAAAGAAATGGTGAAGTAAGGACTAAACAAAGTTGCTTAAAGCATGAATTATGCAGTTTGTCAAAGTCACTGTAAAGTTAAGAATTTTACAGGAATCAGTTTGAGTTAATAATAGTATATACTTGACTTCAGTAGTTGTCCAGGGAAATAATGTTTT
The DNA here is from genome assembly GCA_013401135.1 of Cettia cetti. Lineage (NCBI taxonomy): Eukaryota > Metazoa > Chordata > Aves > Passeriformes > Sylviidae > Cettia > Cettia cetti. Next base: position 11,778 of record VZUI01091711.1, on the reverse strand, counting down.
TTGTCTGAATGATTCTGACTGTAATTTATGGGTTTCAGAAGCAGGCTGTCCTCAGCATATTCTGAAGTTACTGACATATAATACATCTAGGAGGGTATTCAAGAACCTTAAAGCCAGTGTAAATGTAGTATGGCTGTTGTTGATCTACTGGAAATGGCAGGGATATTATAAAATACCTTCAGTGATGGCACTCAATGTCTGTCTATTCCTTTCATTAAAATCCATATATGTAAATCGAGGCATTAGAAAACCCGATAACAACAGTAAAATGTTAGGTTTACAAATTTTGCAACAGACATAGTCATTTGGAAGAATGAGAATTTCAATGATAAAATATGAATAATATGAATATGGGACTATATGGTTTATTTCCTGATGAAAATTAATTTTCTGGATGATAGTTACTGTAAATGAGTACCATAAACTTACATCTTTAGAAATATGACTTCAAGGTATGCATGAAATTAGGAAGGAGTTTTATGCACATTTGAAGTAATGGGACAGTGTATGACATTTGTGTTTTTCTCAAGAGGCAAAGACACAATTTTAACTAAGAGGAAAGTATCATCACAATACCAAATGAAAAAAGACATTGAGGACTCGAGACTGACCAAATTAGGGTCTGTAAGTTATGTCACAGACAGACAGTACCTTTCCTGGTTGAAAGTACTTATTGCTTTATTATCTACACTTTCTCAATAAGGTTACTATCTCAACTGATATGCTTTGTGAAAAATGTTGCATTAGTAACATTAGTAATTAACACCTCTCTACTCAGAAAAGGACAAATGCTGCAATGTTAACAATTAACAACTTATAATGTAATCAAAGTGAACTGTCAGGGGATTACAGTCATAAGTCTTGTCATCGGCCCACCATTAGAAAACTTGACTAAAAGTCTGAGACTGAAGATGGAATACAGGTGATTCATGAAGGAGGCAAAAATAGAGCTGCATGGTAATCAGTCAGCCAAAGAAGCAACCAAACAAACAGTAGTGCAGCAAAAAATACTGCAGCTAAACTTTTAAAATCAACTTTCAAATACTTCCCTGTTAAAATGAAAATTATTGGGTTGGAGAGGTATTCTTATTTCTAATCAAAATATCAGGGAAGTGAATAAAAATCTTTTGTGATCACATTGAGCTGTCTTTCAATCACCCCTTTCTTTGGAGTAAACATGTTTTCCTGTGACTAACTCATGTAACACAAGAGTCTTTTAGTTGCATTCCAAATTTGTCTAATATACAGCTGTATTTATGTAATTTATACCTTACTCCTTAAGGCTACTGGCTGGGGCTTCTTTGCATTCAGACTGAGCAGAATACATGGTGAAAAGCTTAGATTAATCTTATTTTGGCTTTTAAATGACCTCAATACAATAGCAGTTTGGTTTACTAGGAAGGGAATTTATGATGTAATTGAATTAATTACTGGATATATGTATTTCTGTTCACAATAGATAAGATTTTCAGTAGTTTTTTTTTTTCCTTTAAGTGAAAATTATGAGGATTTCAGCTATTTAAATTAATGGGAGTGATTCAGAAAAAGACACTAATGTATTCCGTTGCCTGAAGCATGGCTCCACATTATGAAATGATTGACCAAAGTTCCAGCTTAATGCATTCTTGCTCCTCTCTTATTCTCTATTATGAGCTGCTGCTCCCTGTCTGAGAAGCCCTTGCCTCTGCAGGTTTTTTTTCAGTCTGCCTTTTAGGGAATTCTGTTGTGTACTTGCTTAAAAACCCTGGAAACACGACATTCCACAGATAATATTAGAATATTTCTCTAGGGAAAAAGAAAAGTCCCAAACCAGACAAACTGAACGTCAAGTACTCTTAATTAGTTGTTTTCCCACACAAGGATGGTTGCCATTCACCTCTCAACAATGTTATCTAGCCAGGAAAGCAAATAAGGAGGCTGAAAGGAAGCAAAAAAAAGAGAATAATCCAAAAATACTAGACATATTTTTGATTGCAGTGTGGAGACAGGATCAAGTGAAGGTAAAGGAGATACAAGGTTTTCTGTTGCTTCCTAAGGTCAGTTCTAAGATTTTTTTCCTGCATTTTTGTTAGACAACACATGAATAAAAAATAGAAACAAAAAGTTGGTATCGCTAATTTCAGAGTGACCTTATGTTAACAAAATAAGAGTTTCTGGGAGTGGTGGCTCTTAATTTGAGAATAGTAGGGTCCCTACCTACTAGATCTTCAAACATAAATCTTATTTTGTACCTCTACTAAGTATAGCTAAAGCAGATATTGGCACCAAGCCTGTCACTTCAACACTGAAACACAAAGCTTGAACTGAAACAGAAAATCTACTGCACCTGTCTGTTGAGATCTTCATCAGATGAAAATGACTTTTGTAGCTTCTGGCTTGATTATTGGGATGCTCACTATTTTAAAAATACTATTTAACTTGATTTAATTTTCATGTATGTTAATATCACATCAAACTAACAAAAGCTACAGAATAGCTTGTGTTACCTTATAGAAGCAGCAGAATTAAACACTGTTGGCTTACCAGTTTTTTAGGTAGACAGTGAAAGGAAAAGAAGTCATCTTAATTAAAGACATCTGAAATAAACAAGAACAAAAGAAGCAAAGTGACAGTACTTTCAACTTTAATTGGTGGGTATTTCTGAGATGGGAAACTATTAAAAAAATTTACCTTGTGGAAAACTGACAGAACCATAGTGGGAAGAACACATTTTTCTTTCTCAATGCTGTAAATAATATCATTATTTCCTCCTTTTTTAAATTGTGCTTTTGATGAGGAACTCACAAAGCCCCTGCCAGCTACTAACAAATATTAGCTCACTGTAGGGCAGACTGAAATAATTAGATATGTTTCTTTGGTAAACAGGACAGGACATAGGGAGAAAGACATTTCCCTTTTGGATAGAATTAATTAAGTATCCAAGTTATAGATATGCATACATTTCTCTGGGGGGATTTAAATTGATCTATTTGCAAGTCACATGAAAGACAAAAGTTCTCTATCTTAGTTCAGAGGATGTATACTACAGTTGCTCACATTTGCTCATGTCTGAAAGCTTAAGTTAAGAATCGCTAGGAAAAATGGAAATGCTTAAATTGTATCATAATAGTAAAGTTACTTCATAGGACCATGTTCCCGTGTTGAAGAGAGTCTTCTGCTGAAGTGGCATGCAGAATCTCATACATCTTAATTCTTAGTAAAAATGTGTGTATTGCAGTGTGTTCTCTCTCTGTCATGAACAGGAAGGTAGACATGCATAATTTGAGAATTTGTATCATTCATGGAGAAAGAGCAGCAAAGAAAATCATTATGTACTGTTATGTCTCTTTCTGGTTTGTGTTAAGGATATGCAGAGAGACAAATAGAATAGAATATTTATAAATAATTCCTCAATACTTGTTATTCTTTTATTTTATGGTAGATATCTTAAGACATTCCAGGCAGAATTGGACTGTATGCTGCTAGGTATTCAATAGATTTATGACAAGGAGCCTTCCCTGTTGAAATTTACAATCTAATTATAAGAGAAAATAGATGGGTACACTGTCCTGAAACAAGTAAATTGTGGTTACACAACTATGGATCTTGTATTATTATGCCTCATGTCATAGTAGGTTTCATATTTTTTTCTCAACTACATGTCTTAGAAGAAATAAAATTGTAATTACCCTGGCACAAAGCTACTATTTAGGAGAAAGGACAGACTGTTATTATGCTGCTTCTTGTTTTGATTTGTTCTTCTTTAGTATCAAATTTAATTTTTAAAAAGTGAAGAATTGAGAAAGGTAAAGGAAAACATAGGAAAAAAGAGGAATTTGAACAAAAATATGAGTCAAAATCAAAGCGCATAATAAGAAAAAGAAATGTTCCAGGAATTTCTACTGGGAATATAAAAGACATGTAAAAGTTCTTTTTGGATCAAAAATGGATCTAATTTTTCTTTCCTTTATGAAATGATCAAAATTCAACAATCTTCTTCATATACCATTACAGCGTGGATTGTTCATCAGTCACTGTCTTTAAAATTATAAATCCAAATTCAAAATAATCTTTTATTTTTATTAAAAGATACAATAATGTATTCTTAATAAAAGACAATCACCGATGAGCTAAAATACTATCATGTTAGCTGTTCTTGCTTGTGACCTGCAGAATCAAGTGAAAATTTCAGGCAAACTCACATAAGGGAAGGATTTTGTGATGCAGGATAGCGTTCCTATATAGAATATAGAGCTTTGGAACAAGAAGAACACCTTTTTAAATGAACTGTTGTTGGTTTCATGTGAAAGTTATTGACCTTTGGAATAAGAAGAGCAGGAAAAATATAAGTCTAATACCAAAAAATAAGGGGTCAACTGTGTATAAAACCCCCTTATTATTAAAGGATTTCTGAATTAATTTCTTTACTTCCTTTACTCTCATAATTGATCTGGAATATTTTTTTTTGGTGGTGGTGGGTTTTCGGTTTGTTTTTTTTTGTTTGTTTGTTTGTTTAGATTTCATTGAAATTAATGCTAAATTCTTTGTTCTGTGCATAAACTATATCTCACTGTCCCTGTAAGCTGCACAGCTTGGAGCAAAAAAGCCCAACTGGCCTGCCAGGAGACTATGAGATATCTAAACTGTAATGTAAATACATCAAAATAGCAAAGTAAAAAAGTTAATAGAATACTTCCCTTGCAGTTTTTCTGCTATTAGAGTGCCACTTTGCTAAAATGGTGACAAGGAAACCAGACAGCCTATGTTTGCTAACACTATGCCAAAAACTAAGGGACTATGACTTCTACCTGTAGGCCACCTTCCCATTTATAACGTAGGACTGAATTTATGCTTGCAGTCCATAAATGTTTTGCAAGACAGCAATTATTGTTTCTGTATACTTACTGAAATAATATAGTCAGTAAAAAAATGGAACTGCAAATGGAATATTACACATCAAAAACCACTTGTGAGAAATGGAGAAAAGTACTGAATTAAAATGGACTTACAATTCAATCAAAACTTAATGCAATAATGCATATTGGCAATTTGCAAAAATATTCAAGATATCCAAAATGGAAGCAAAAAAAAAAAAGGAAAATGATTTATTACACACATAGAATAATAGATTCTTAGTACAAAAATATGTATTTTTAAAAGAATCATATTATTTGGAAAACTATATGTAAATTATATAGATAATAGAAAAGATAATACATTTTATTACTATATTAAATTTTCATAGATATATTTGATCTTACATGAAATTCTCAATTCACACCAGCCTTTCACATGATTTGTTCTTTCTATATTATTTGTCCTCTAAAAGTTTTAATCTAAAGATTTAATTTGCACTCAATTGCATTGAATTGAAGAGTGATTGCAATTCAAAACAGTACAAACAGTCTTCTTCTCTTGCAATATATTACTAGGTGTTGTAATAGTAAAAAAACAAATATAGAACTGTGAGTTTCCATGAGCTTTTTACTTAGATTTCAGGATACAGTGATTCAGTGTCGATGTTTAACTGATGTGAAGAGCCACACCATATAGACTGTTCTGTACTAGTATTATTTCTACATTATAAAGTTTTCAGAAAATTTCCAGAGAATTTTTCATTTAAAACAAAAATATTTTATTATGATTCTTCTAATTAAAAAATATTCCCACGGCTCCTCCTCTGTCATAAGAAAACTTTCTAGTTATTTTAGGAGGTACCAAGGACACAGCTCAGCCTGCTTTCTGCATCATTATGGGTGACATTCTGGGCATGTCAGCTGGGACATCTAAATTTTCACATAAAAAAAGAGAAAATATGGGGAGGAAAGGTACTAACATGTTTTAGTGCAATGACCATTATGCAACCAATGTACAAGATAGATCCTACTGCAAAAGAAGAATATGAAGGATGCCATTTTTTTATTCCAAACAGTAACAAAATAATCAAATTTTTTTTTGTGCTGGGTTAAGTATATTGAATAACCATTTTATTAATGGTTATTTAATCTGGACCAGAACTGGATTCTCTTTAAATGAAAATGCAAAATTACTTATCACCTTCTTTGAACAACTCAGTGATATATATTTTATAAACCAGACCATTTAGGGGGAGCCCAGTTTTAGACATGCAGATTAATCTTATATTAACAGTGTTTTTTAAATGTTTATAAAAGTACTTGGGAATTTGGAAAGGCTAGCAGATAGAGAATATTAAATTTAAAATGTATTAGCTTTAGTTAATTACAAGTGAGACTGTTCACAGACAATAAGGTACTCTGAACTGCAGAGAAAAGTCTATGAGCCAAAGATGAGAAACTTGCAGGCCTCACTATGATGAAAACTTTAAAAACTCACTGCTTAATCTAAAATGTCCATGTTAATGCATACAAAATAATAATTGGATCTTCTAATGCAGAGACAATGAGAACAGCAACATAAACAAAAGTAATCAGTTGGAGTCCCGGACATTCCTTTGAATATCCTGGACAGACAGAGACCTGTACAGGGGGGTTTGGAACCTGTACAGGGGTGTCTGGGGTCTGTACAGGGGGGTTGGAGACCCTGGCACACAGCCCAGAAGGACAATGGCTTCGACTTTAGTCCATGGAAAAGACTTCCAAGACTGAGAGAGGAATTACAAGCCACAAAGGGTAGTAAAAAGTAGTGTAGTTCCTCACATTTGGGTTCTTAGAATAGAGGTGAATGGGGACAAGATGGAGGAATCTGGGCGGTGCCCTGGGGTCTTCTTCTTTGTCTTCATCTTCTGCTGTGATGTTGGCACAAAGTAGCTTTAGAGGGATTGGGTCAGTGTAGAAGTGACCTGTTTAGTATAGTACGTAGATATTGGTGAGGAATTGTATATAATAAGTACATAATAATCTGTATAAAAGATGACAAGCCCCGTACAGGGGAGAGTCTTCGCCTGATGCCCGTGCTGTGAAGACCTTGGCCAGGCTCAGAGCAGAAAGAAATGATAAGAAATAATAAACAACAAGAAAAACCTTGAAATGTGAACATCTGAAGACTCTGTGTTGTTCCTGTGTCTGGCTTGGGGCTTTCCAGAGGGCAAAGGACTTTAAACCACCTAAATCTCGGGAAACCAGCCAAACCTGAGTAATCCATCATCCAAACTGTGTAATACCAAGAATGTCAGTTCCTGAGATTTACTGAATTTATCAGCAATTACACTTTGTCTCTCATTCGTGTCCAAATAATGCTGAGAACCTGTTTATTGAGAAAATTATTAAAGTATGAAAACTTTATTCCAGCTAGTTTGTAACAGAAAACATACCACTGTAGTTTTTCTAAACTTAAAAAGCACTCGGGTTTTATAATTCAACCATTCTCTTAGATGAATGGAAAATGAGGCATGCAGTATTCTGGTTTATAAATTTAGTTTTTCTCCATGTGCTAAGTAATCCCCTGCTCTATGAATTCAGAGATTCATAATTCTTTTATTATTCAGAACCGTTCAGAGGCCTAGATGTATGAATCAGAGCATGTTGATCCATCACCCTATGGCTCCATCTAGACTTGCATTGCCTCCCTTGTTAGCAGCACTGCACCACTGCCTTTCTGGCATTCCACTGAGAGCTTTCATAAGGTGCAGGGAAAATTGTCTCCTTAGTAAAAAACTGATTGCAAAATAAAGATGATATAAAACCAGCTGAATAATTTTTGACAAGAGACTCAGAAAGAGATTAAATGGTCCTTAGAACTAAAGCAGAATTGCAGTGCTCCTTGCATCACAGAAATTTCTGAGCCAGTTCTGTCTTATATCATCCTTCATCTTACCTCTCTGACTTCTTCTATTTTCCACTAGGCTAATGAGTACTGTGTGCATTCTAAGGTGTGTGTGATGTTCTCATTAAAGTAAGACCTTTCAAAATATTAAAACCTTCTGAAAACCTTTCAATCTCTGCCTCCCTTTCCAAACAGTCAGAAAGAAAGCTAAACAAGAGATCATCATAATTGCTTTGCCTGCCAAGCGAAGTCTACCTTAGTGTTTTAGTTCATACTGGGAGTGAGGTCTTGAAGTAGTCATACTCACCTAGTGTGCATTGATTCAAATGTCAGATATGGACATAAAGACTGGATTTTGAGTTTGGTTTTGATAATGCAGAACCAGATAATATTTTCTAAGAGCACAGCTGATGACGTTGAACCTGTCATTTAATCCACAGAAATAAACAAAATACAATATAAACTAAAACCACCCAACAGGTATGTAATGATGACCTCACCTCCATCTTCTGAAAAGCCATTGTCTTGGGCTGAGGTAGATCACCTTGCAAGTATTTGAGGAAAAGGAATAACTTCAGATTGAATTTTAATTCAAAAACTCTCCTGGTCAAAGAGATATTGTGGAATGATTTATAGCAAAGCACAATTTCCCTTCAGTTAAAAATATCTGAATATATTGGATCTATTGTAATATATAGAATATACATATATATAGGATATATATATATATATATAGGATAATTCTCAGTTCACCAATTGGAAAGTTTCAAGATGTGGAATAAATTATCAAGTTATGTCAAACAGCATAGATATGACTCAGTTATACTTTATCTGAAATCCAAGGCACTTACAAACTTTGGAACAAGGATGATCATGTGAGCAAAAACCAATCGGTTTAATTTCTTCAGCAGTCTATATTTTGCAAAGGCAGCTAGTCAGCAAAGGGAAAGGAAGTTAATTAATAAGAATTGTTCCCAGAACTCCACAGATATATTTTATAATGTAGATATACACAGATACAAATGATGAAGAGGAATATTGAATTGTGTTATACGTGAATTGAGGGGTAAAACCCTTTAGTAACAGCAGTTTTGACAGACAGCATCCTACTTTGTAAAAGGAACCCTTCGTACTTTTGCGCCCGGGAGAAAACATAGAATGCTCCATATAGGTTTCGAAAAGTTACTCTCACGTGCATACAATTCAAAGAATGGCATTTAGAATAGGCTAATGGTTTTAAACATTAGGTTGTAAGTTTTTGCATCAGGTAAACTACAGGATAGTCATTTAATCTTGGATAGTTACTGATTGTATCTAGTGCTTGTCCACATACAGAACTCTACTCTCCTTCATCATTTAAGTGTTGTATTAGGTAAAGATGGATGAGGCATTTCATCTGAGATCTGGACACTCTTTGAATCACTTCCTATTCCCAGTAAAAAATCTGAAACAATGGGTCTCTCAATATATTTATTATGGAGCACTTGGTTTTTTCACTTCTATAAAAACTACACCAGAAGAATTACTGCAGAAAATGGTAAATCTGCTAGTGTTATATTTATGATCATGTACAATATACATAAAGAATATGGGTACAGTGTGGTTGAAACCCAAGCTGGTTACACCCAAAGAGCAAGAGGACCCAGACCTTATATGGCATATCAGGCCATATAAACATACTACATTAGAGTTGGATGTACTAATCTATACATAATAAAGACATTATATATTGCCTTATTGCAGGATCAGAGCACAAGAATAAGAATTTCTTGAATGCCACAAACATGTCTTCCCAAATTTTACTGACTCTTTAAAGCACATGTATTGATCTGAGTTAGATATTGCTTTGGCCTTCCACAGTAATAATATTATAGGCTGCTGTGCTATCATTTTATTTATTTTTATAAACTTAAGCCCACAGGAATAAAGGAAGCTCTGTTAGGATAAAATTGCAGTGAAAAACATAGATTTTATTGGTCAAAATCTCTCTCTATATATATATTTAATAATGAAGAGTAGAAGAATATCCTATCTTTTCTATTATGTTGGTTTTGAATAAAACAGCACAGATTTTTCTTTCAATTTGAATGGTCAAAATTCAAACGTAGAGAAATCAGAACATAGTTATAGAAGTATTTTGAGCAGAAAAAGAAAGAGAGAGGAAGTGGGATCACAAATCATTGTCACTAACTGGCATAGCCAGTTATTGGTGTAACACAGGTGCAATGAAATAAAAGCATTTGAAAAACAGGAAAATGCACGATTTTACCAATGGAAGTTGTGAAGTACTACAAGATAAGAGTGAAGGAAAGGTCAGAATTAGAAAGAAAAGAAAGTCAGAAACTGTCAAAGAAATGGATCTGTAGGAGAGATGAGTGATCAACAATGTTAAAAGTGGTAAATAAACAATAATGAGTATGAAATAGAGCTGAAAGAAAAGTAGGTGTTTATTTCGTTTCAGGCACTTTAGTTTGCCTTAAGACATTTAGCATTCTACTGTAATATAATGCATGACAACAACAATAAAATAAAATGTCACTGACCCAACTCAATTGACATAATCCAGTACAGCTGTTCTGTTAGCAATGTAGCCACTATGATTTGTACCAGTGTAGGGTGACTAAAAAATCAAAGGAGGAAGGTTCAGCCTGCTTGTTACAGTATTCAAAAAATATGAATTTCTACCCTTGCTTTCCCCACCCTCCCCCACAGAGAAATTTTGTTCCAAGGTTTTATTAGGGCTCTTCAGGTAGTCCAAATGTAATGAAATAAACAGAAAAAAATATACAAGAATACTTTTTAATCATGTACCAATCAAGATAGTAGACATTTTTGTCAGGTATTTATAAATCTGCTTTTTCTATGAATCCTTTACTGATCATAAAGCTTATTCAAATATATTTATACGAGGAGCTTGGCTGTACTTCATTCAAAAGATGACCTCATCAAAGTGTAATGTGCACTCTGCTGCCCATTGCAACCTAGATGATGGAAAAGAAAAAAAAAACTTTAATGGCCTGGAACCAAGGAGTATTTTGTACCACAGACATGTTCTTAAGAATATGTTATCCTTATTTCTCTTTATCAAGCTGTGAATAGATCAGATATTTCTAAAATTTGTTGGACTATCCTTTCAGCTGTTTACAGCTTGAAGTTTGGACCCTTTTTAAAGATAACTGGTAGCATACACCCCTTTATCAGTATTCTGTTGATATTCTTGGGGGGGGGTGTTATTTTATTCTATTTTTATTTCTATTATATATTATTCTGAAGCTATTGTGACATCAGCATTTCTTAACACAAAAAATGAACTCACATCAGAAGAAAGAAAGCGAAAATTTTTTTGGGGAAAAAAAGCCAAAATATTTTGTCCATTTTCAAGCAATGGATTAAGAAGGGTATTAGGCATACACAAAAAATTTATCACATGCATACACAAAAAATTTAAAATTATTTTTGCAAATTAAAATCATATTCTTGACACCAGAGGTGACTGGCTGCCAGCTGGATGTGGCACCATTCACCACCACTCTCTGGGCCCGGCCATCCAGCCAGTTCCTAACCCAGCAAAGAGTGCTCCTGTCCAAGCCATGGGCTGCCAGCTTATCCAGCAGTATGCTGTGGGAGATGGTGTCAAAAGCCTTGCTGAAGTTCAGATAGACAACATCCACAGCCTTCCCTGCACCCACCAGGCAGGTCACCTGGTCATAAAAGGAGATCAGGTTGGTCAAACATGACCTACCCCTCCTAAACCCATGCTGGCTGGGTCTGATACCCTGGCCATCCCGTAAATCTTGTGTGATGACACTCAATATAAACTGTTCCATTATCTTGCCAGGTACAGAGGTCAGGCTGACTGGTCTGTAATTACTAGGATCCTCCCTCGCACCCTTTTTGTGGATGGGTGTCACATTGGCAGCTTCCAGTCATCCAGAACTTTGCCAGTGAGCCAGGACTGTTGGTAAATGATGGAGAGTGGCTTTGCAAGCTCATCTGCCAGCTCTCTCATCACCCTGGGATGGATCCCATCTGGTCCCATAGATTTATGGATATCCA
>VZUI01091706.1:0-16588 GCA_013401135.1 Cettia cetti | reverse complement strand
TCTTTTGCTGCTTTTTTTTTTTTTTTTTTTTTTTTTTTTGGAACCTTGTACTTGAAATCTTAGCACAGTAAGAAAAGAATATGCTTTCCTCCCTTTTAAGGCACACATGTTCACATGGTTACATATGAATGTAGAAGTCCAGTTACTTGTACCTCTTAGCAGGCCAATAGGTTTGTATTTTAGGGATTTGCGTCCTTTTCTGTGTTTGGTTATTTAGCTTCAAACCATTAGATGCTCTGAGGACAGGGTATGTCTCTTGCCAGGAGATAATCTAGTAACCCTAGAGAGGCAAAGAATAGAGCAGAGAGGCTCCCAGCCAGCAGGCTTCCAGAGCATGTCATCGGTCTGGTTTTGCCCCCTCCTTCTGTAGGGTAGGATTTCATTCTGTCTCATGCAAATCTCTTTTAAGGTTGTAATTTAAAAAGTAACCAATACCAGTTACAGTCTTCATCTTTTCTTTCCCACCAGCATGCACAGCTATGAGTTTCTTTCAGAAAGTAAAGGAACTGTAGTCCCAACTATGCTGCATGGGGACACTCACTGATTTGACTCTGGCACGTTTTTCAGCATTGAAAAATATCAGGGTGTTTTTTCTGGTGAATACCAATTCTAGACTTTTTGGTGTTTGGAGGGAAAGGATGATATAATGATCTGAAATTATGTGATGATCATATCAGACAGATCAGGTAAAAACCTGTGACCAGCTCAGATACAGAGAAGCCTGTCGGGATCTCAAGATGTCTGTGCATCCTCACAGTTGCACAGCCTAAAAAGCACTTAGAAAGGGGGCCAATTGCTACTTTTTATAAGGGAAATGCGCAGAACTTTGCAATGAGCACCCCCACCTTCCTATTCAAATTATGTATAGTTTATATGTGGTCTTGCAGATGTGTAGCTGCTCTAGTGTACCCAGATGTCCTGTGTGAATCTGTGACCTGAGCAACTATTGTATTTGTTCATGTACAAAGACTAGAGTTCAGTCCCTATGGCATAGGCAGATCAGTTGGATACATTGATTTAATGCTGAAATATCTTCCAAATGAGTCCAGTCTTCCAGTTACGAGTCCTGGATTCTAGTCATTGTCTTACTCTACATTTTCATTGTTCTACTGCTCTAGGAGAAGAAAAATTTATGCTGAAACTGAGGGAAATCCTTCAAAGACCACCAGCTAATCTAGCAAAAGTCATGACTAAGAGAATACTAAAAGAGATAGCCATGAAACTGAAGAAAAAGATGGAGGCAGGTACTGAATCATACGATATCTAGGAGGGGAGGTCATGCCATTTGGAAAGAAGTTGGTGAAGGAATTTGGCAATGCAGATGGGCTCACTGAAGTAGGGGTAAAAAGAGTTGGTGTGGATGTAGCATTTTGATGATGTAAAAAATAAGAAGTGAGGATGTCAAAGAGAAGCAGGAAGCTACAGTAATAAGCTGAACATGGGAGATGGTTTAAGCATTGGACTGAAAAGAATGGATATATTTAATGCTAATTTAGTTTCAAAATAGAAAACAAGAGAAGTCTATAAAAGCACCAGTACTGAAAGGCTGGGTGACTAACAGAAACGGTGTTGAAAATGAAGTGATGAAACTCTATGTGAGTGAAGAATGAGATATTCAGGACAGGATGCCAGAGAGGCAGTCAGACATGGTGGACTGAACCGAGATTGACAGGTCAAGTGAATAGAGAAATGAGTCACCTCCAGGAATACAGGAGCAATCAAGGCTGAGCTGGGAAAGCTGAGGGCTCTGAGGGAGGTGTTGGGAGAAGCAGAATGGTGAAGACTTGCAGAAGTCCCAGAAAAAACATACAAGAATTGAGGAGACAATATAAGTTATTCTGGAATCATGAAGAGGAACAAAAATGCTTTCTGAATGTAAATGTGGAGAAGTGACTGATAATACAGTAAATCAGAAGGAGGGAACTACAAGGGATCAAGGTGCAGTGCAATTCTAAACATCTCCTGGTATGTACAGAGCACTTCTCAGTGTGCTGATTTTGGTGGTCTCTGTGAGGGCTGTGATGGTGCTGGGGCATGGCAGATGACCTGACTGATGAACAACAGTAGTCAGAGAAACAAGTAAAGAAAGAGGCTTGGCTGTTTTTTATTTATTTTATACTAAAATACGACTGCAAATCTGTGTCCTTCTGAATTCTGAGCCTGGCTCTGGAACATGCTTTAGACACACTTCTACTTCAGAAGTGGCTGGAAAGAACTGTAGCAACTTCAAAGACACCCAGAGATGACCTAACAGAAAGAGTGAATGGAACAATTGAAGTGGGATACTTTCGATTTTTATGCAGAGGATCTGACAAGAAAACTTAAGTGGAAAGCAGTTAACTTAAGAGTGTATTGGAAGAGAAGGAATTCACAGAGCAAAGTGGTTTTTAATCACTGACAAATGGGGGTTCTCAGCTCAAGGGTTCTTTGCAGGGTATCTCTGGGCAACTTCAGGCGTGTCCCTCCCTTATGTATCACTCTGTACCCAAGCTCCTTGTCTGTAAAATGGAGACAGTGGGATTTCTTTCCACTTGCCTGCTGGTCTGTAAACAGATTATGAGTCCTTTAGTGCAGAGGGGGAGGAAAGGACTATCTCTTGCCTTTTGCATTCCTAGTGCCAAGGACTGTGGTGCACGAGGTTTTTAGGGTCTTTAGGTTCAAGTGTAGTGGAAGTGCAAATAATACAAAGAATGAACATACCCAAAAGGTTTCATTCAGAGCTGATATTCAGTCTATTTATTATGTGCTCCTATACTTCATGGTTTTGCTATTTAAGCAGAAATTATTCTCAGATCTTACATATGCATGAAAATCAGCATGCACTAAGATACCGTTGCCGTAGGAATTCTGACACTTGATTTTCTGCCGCTGCCCATCTGCTAGAGCTTCTAGATAAATATCTTTTCCAAATAGATAAGGGGAGGGTTGTGTGTGGGGGCTTGTGCTTGTGTGTGTGTGTATGTATGCATGATTCTCATCTGGAACTGAAAACATTTCTTTTAGCTGGGAACTTTGAGACATTTACTTTAGCATCACTTAAGAGATTGTCTCTGAGGTGATTGTATTGCTTCCCACAAAAGTAATTACTAAATTAAATAGTTATCTTCTAGACAAACTGTAAGCCCTGCAAGAGCTGTGTATAGGAATAAGTTTTACTTCACTAATTCTCACATTATTTCAGATGTTAACTGCTCTTCCATTACCATCTGCAGAGTGAGCCCAGTATGTTGCTGTGGGACATTGCAGTCTTTTACAGTGGTAACTGTCAAAAATCATAAAATATTTTGGAGTGAAAGAATTAGATTACATAGAATGGAAAAATAGGTAAACAAACAGGGTACCTGGTCCTGTTGTGAAGCGTGGGAAGCTGAAAAACATGTTTGAGGTTTGAACAGCTGATACAATTATGCAATGTGTGTCTTTAGTCCCTGAGGGATAGTTACCGTAAAGAAAGAGGCAAATGAGGGAAAGGCATAGACTTTCATTGCAGAGTGAAATATGTCTCCTTTGCAGAACAGATCACAGAACCAAATTGCTTTCTTTTTGTTAGTTGAACTCTGTAGTATTTGATTTGGCTGAATATAGTACCATGCTAGAGAAAGTTGATGAGATCAAGCAAAGATAATCCATATCCCAACAGGTTGCTGGTGAGCTGCGTGGCCCACTTTGCTTCCAACAGCATCACTTTCTGCTCTGGAAGATACAAGCCCTTGGTGTTTTGCAGGCTGAGAATAAATGTGCTTTCTAGGATGAAGGTGTGATGCCTACTCATGAAAACTTCCAGGTGGCAAAATCCCAAGGCAGCCAGGACATGATTCTTTACCTTTCCTTTACCCAGAAGCAGAGGGGACAATGTCCCAGTGCTCTGCTCCAGTCCCTTTTTCTTGCACATTGGGGTCTAACAAAAACTCATCATTACTTGTAGGTTTGACCTGAGGTCATAGTCCAACAGGGATCTATTAATGCTGTTGTGGATGGGTACAGCCTACAGGCAGGCAGGAGAGTGGGAAGGAAGAGAAGAGGAACAAAAAGGTCAGTTTAGACTGTAGGAGGGCATCCCCCAGCTTACACTTTTGCCAAGACTAGCAAATGTGAGTGGCTGACCCATGATATGTGAGATTTTCCTTAAACTCTGGAAATTCTTTCAGTTGGCTAGCCTGCAGCTGAAGAAAAGGGATGGAGCAAGATAGGAAGGGACAATTTTATCCCAAAATAAGGCTGAAGAAATACCACAGAGCCTGGAGTAGGTCATTATCTGCTCACATGCATTCTGTAGTTACTAACTCGTATCCTGTTAAACTGCCTGTAGCAAAAGCTGCTGGCCACAAGATAAGCCAGTTGTGTATCATTCCAGGTGACAGTGTGCTGGCAATAGGAAATTCATGGCCAAGTTTGCATGGGCTGTCACCCAGCAGAGCTCCAGGTTTACTTTGAAATGCCCTAGAAGATGTCTTGTCCAAAACTGCAATATAATTTACATTATTAACAGAAACTGTAGGAAAAATATAGTTAATAAGCAAGTTCTTCACTTTGGTAAATTAGATAGTATGAGGAGAAAAAGTGTACAAAAGATTGGGTCAAGCTCATGCAAGCAGATGACTAAGTTCTTTGTTTTCCAGTGAGAACTCCTGTGTCCTTATGGAGGAAATGTTTGCCACCTTTTCTGGGAACTCTGTATATCTGTGTTGTTGATTTGAGGAGTTTTAGGAACAAAACCAACAAAGATGATCACAATGGCTCAGCACCCCCTCATTTTTATTACACATTGCTCTCATCATGACACAGATAAGAGGACACCTTAATTCTTCGGGTCTTTAGAGAGCAGACAGCTTGTCTGTTTCACTTCTGTCGCCTTTTATTGTTTTCTCCCCTTTCTGATGGCAGCAAAAGTTGTCATCTTTTGATAGCAGTTTGCCATCCTGCTTTCTGAGAACCAAGTTTAAAATCTTGGTATATGTAAGCTTCTTAAATGCAAAGATTGGGGCAGCACTTAACACACAATAAAAAATCTTTTCCTTGTGGGAATTTTAAAAAAGCAGTTAAAATGCCATCAAATATGATGAAAGCAATACAGGAATACTGTGGGTTTAACTGTAATGATATACTCTGAGTATTTGTTGCCATCTTGGTTAATATGCCTGGGTTTGATTCTTCTGTATCAAGTTACATACATCAGAAATATAATACATAACTATTTGATAAACCATAAAAGGCCAGAGATTTTCCATGTGTAAAGTATGAAGGCGATTTGTAGATAAAGGGCAAGATGTGGATAGTGGCATAGATCATAGATGGGCATGTTCTTGTTGCATGCTGTTATTACCAGAGCACTTCAAACAACCTGGTATCAACCTGGCTGAATAAGTTTGGCTTTCTGTGCTTTTTTTTTTTTACATCCACCACCCCTATGTCCTATTCTATTCTTTGGTCCCTGTCCAGGTGGGCAGCTGGATTCCACTTCTGTATTTTGTTTTTTCTTCTTCTCTTACTTGCTTAGAGGTGTTTCTCTTAGAGGGTGATTTGCTTATTTGGCTTAGTTTTTTGAAACTTGCAATTCTTTAGAAGAAAATGAGATAGATGGAAGTACTTCACATTACAACCATTATTGGAATTTTATTCATTGATGTTGTCACTGCCTGTCAAAGCTAAACAGCAGAGAAATACTGGGTATGTAGGGAAGAGATCAGAAGACTCAGTATTCTGCCATGTGATATCCCTTACCTTTTTTTTTTTTTTTTTTTTTTTGCCTTTTCTTTATATATCATATTGTTAAAAGTAGCAGAGTTCATTTATGGACTCCTTGACTGATGACCAAAACCTATCCTTTGAGTATACTGTTGTATTTATGACATTTTTATTAATTTCTGCTCCCTCAGCAGAGAAGGTAGGCTTTCTGCATCAAATTTTGTATTGTAAGATTTGATCTATTTCAGTGACTGGTAGTAAATGCATAGCTACTCCTTTGTATCCTCTAAGATCTTGTTTGTAATCAGACAGTGCCAAATTTGACTTCCTGTTGTTGACACCTTACTCAGCCCACAATTAGCCAGACTCTAATTTCAAGAGCACAGCATAAGTGTCTGCAGTACCATCTTGCTAACAGTCTGCCAGGATATTTAAGATTAATTGGATATATTTGTAGTCTCTTTAATGGATCACGCCTGGCCTCACACACTGTCCCAAATGCATTAGCCAAACCCCAGCATCAGGGGTCTGGTGTAACTGAAGGGCAGCACCAGAGTGTCTGGTGGTTAAGCCAGCTTTGTCTGTGTGTTTCAGTGGCTTTCTTAGAAACTGGACAGTACTGTGATGTTTGCCATTATCTAAAAGCAAAGCTGCAAAGGAGTGAAGTTGGGACGCACTTGGAGGCCCTGTTTTTCCTTTCTGACTTTGATTTGCAAGCTTCTCAGAAAATAATGATGTTCTTGCCATCCCTATGAGGTGGAAAACTGTCCTCTTGCTGGTTTTTTGCTTTTGTGAAGTGACATGAATCTTCACTGGTCTGTTGCTTTTAGTCTCCTTGTATCAGAAAGGATTGGGTGGAGAGGAATAAGATAATGTTTGATCATGTCACTGTCATCTCTCTGACATTTTTCGCTTTGGGTCGAGCTTACTGAAGATGAGGCAAATCTAGCAGAGCCTTTACCTTTGGATGAGACTCCTATGTTCAAAAGATGAGTTATTTCTGTTGCTCTGAGAAACAACGAGCACATGGTATAATTTAAATCAAAGATGTAATTGGCCACTATAAAATCACCTGCTGCAGCTTCTTTGGAACCACTAGACATAGCATTCTGCCTCGGTAATGTGCAGGCTACCCTGCCTGAAACATGTCCAAAATCACAGTGCCCATCAGCCAACATTAAGCTGTGCTGTTGAAAGAGCTCTCATGGACAAGCAATGCTCCTCCCTGAAAGGAAGCTCTGCATTCCAAGTGAGAGAAACCACAAATGAGAGATGGCCAGACCTGACTGACAGCCTCTGCATATTTCCTCTGCATAGACAGTGGAAATTTTTAAGGTCTGAAGATATGACTCAGGGATAAAAGGCAAACATTTCCCCAGCCTTCCCCAACGCACCCCCTGCTTCCCCAAAAATAAAATTGTGTCCAGAATGTCCAAAGATAAGAGGAGGGCAGATTTTTGCATATTTCTGGTTTGTAGTATGCTAGTCAGGACATAAACTGGGGCAAGAGACCTGCAAGGCTCCAAGGCCTTGGTTTGTGTAACTTGATTTGTTATTACTGTGCCCGTTTCTGTGCCCCTAACCAGGAGAAGTGTTCAGTCTCCATGACTTACTGAATCTCTGAATCCCAGGGGTTGCAATTTAGGATGTACAGCCTCTTGTGCATGGAGAGCCCACTGTATATATTGATTGGGTCACTTTGAAAAGGATGCAAGGTGTACTTCAAATCTTTCCTTTCCTTCCTCCTGCCCTGAGCTGTGCAGCCCAAGTTTAGGATGACAAATTTAGTGCTGCAGTTCAGTAGACACCCTCCCCTATCACTACTTAGGAGAAGGATCTTGCCCTCTGTCATATTTTGCGTGACATCTTTCAGGCCATTAGTCTAATGGCTTTGTGCAAGAGAACTGCTGGGAATAAAATTAAAATGGATCCAATTGTTTAATTTGTCTTGGGAGATTTAGGTAGCAGAGAATGGTTTTTATTTCACCTTGCCTCCTAAAAGAAGTTGATTAGCTGTTTGGAAAAAAAAAAACAGACACTACTGGTATTTTAAATCTTCTAGGACCACGGAAGTGTAATGATCAAAATACTGTCAGGTCATGGCAAGAAACAAGAGTCTAAGTTTTGTTAGAAATTTTGATAGCTATTTTTTATTTTCAGTTGTAGGCTAAGTGATGTTCAGCTGCAACACAATTAGTGTTATCTTGGTGTTAGTTATCCTTGTAATAAAGATTCAAGAATAAACAGATGGAAATGTTGATAAGCAGACTTGAATGCATTGGAGATCTTAGGATAAATAATTAGAATACTCATTAAATACATTCTGACAAATGAGCCAGGCCTGGAAATGTCACTGTGGTCTGTTACGTCCACAGTCTATGCATTAGCAACTTCCTCCAAAGTATTGATGATCCATATATTCATATCCATATGGACTATAGACATGGTCCATAATGTCAGTAGTCCACATCATAAGGATTATGGCCCCAGCTTTATCTCTCTATACCCCATGTATTGGGTGCAGTTACTTTGACATTTCCAATATTCTCATACTGTCTGAAACTGTATGTGAGCATCTCCAATGTTATTTTTAACATGGAGACTCTATCAACCTTGCTTTTGGTAAAGTAAGTAAATAAATAAAATAAATAGTAATGTTATTTCTTCTGTATCATCTGAAATTGAACTTATATAAAGAGTATGTGTGTCATGCTGCTGTAGTGCTTTATAGAATCTTATCTTCCCATTTTACTTTCCAAGCTGCTTAAAATGTCAACACTGATAAAAATTCAGATGTATAGACTGAACAGTCAGCAGTGTAGGTGCACAGACATGTGGGTGGATGGATGGATGGACAGATGGATGGATGGATGGACAGATGGATGGATGGATGGACAGTGGAAGCTATTTGAACCAGAAGTTAAACCAGAATTTGAAAGACTGCATCCTTCTTCTATACACAAGCAAAACAGGATTTCTTATGCTAGCACAATGGTTTGATTGATAAATAGTTTTGAAATTTGGGTTCACCCTGAAGGGAAAGCCAGGTGCAGAGACTTGTGTGGAACTTTGCTTGTTTGACTCTGAATTGTACCCTGTTGAGAAGTAGAAGAGTAAGATAAGTAAAGCTTTCATTAATATTCACAGCCCCAAAATAATTGTCTTTGGGTTTATAGTCATGAGGGTGAGAAGTTTTCTTCCAGCAATCTGCTGTGACACTTAACAGAATGTGCTGCCTGCTCCAGCATCTGACTAGAGAACAGTTTCTGACTGTTTTCTCTCTGTAGCTGCCAAACTGGGGCTCCTTTAGCGGCCATTGAAGAGAATTAAACATGATACCTAATTGGTAAAGAAAGGAGAGACTCATGAGGCTCAGCTGTGTAGCTTCCTCTCCTTCAAGGTCCACCCCCTAAGTTACATGCATCAGCAAGCCAGAACTTGGGAGGTGTTTCCTTCTTTCTTTCTTGTGTATCTTATTTAAATAAGGACAGCATTTTCCCTGCATTATTTGACTCTACTTACTAATGTGCATTTGGTTTTCTATATGTTTTAGTCATCTGAGTCAAATGCCATTTTCCTTGTGAACTCAATGTGCTCGTGCTGAGCATAGAAATCCATGAACCTAGAAGAAAAAAGGGAGATCATGTAGTTCCAGTGAACTGATGCTTCTTTCTCTTATTCATCTCAAGCTGGCAGAACAGCCAGTTCACTAAACAGCAAGACAGGCATCAGTTCATTAATACATTTGCTGGCATTGCATAGAGACTCAAGAAGGACACTTTTTGGTGATATTTTTCTTTGGGATGTTTTCATTTGTTTTTCATTTTGTCAGCTTTCTTTTGCCATTGGGCCCAGTGAGATAAATATTTTTTTAAATATACAGACCGATATAAAGATGGACATTACTACTAGAATTCAGCAGCTCTGAACTAGTGCACTTGTTCCCTGTGCTTACCAAGCAAACAGTGTTCTTCACTTTCTATGATTGATTTAGTTCAGATTTCTGCATTATTATTGCATGTAGACCAGGTTCCATTTTTATATGTTGGCGTGTTAGTACCTGCAGTTGCATACCTGTTTTTTTCTTGTTTCCTCCCTTTTTTAACTAAATGCCTGGGAAATTTTTCAATCCAAACACCACCATAAGCTTTCTAAAACTTGATATGCTCAGCCAGATGTCATGGTTCAAAACAGTCTCTGACTTCTGAATTCAAACAAAAATGCTGTTTAACTAAAGAGATTTTTGAACATTAGGTTTGTGGGGAAAATACTCTAGCTCAGTTGGAAGAATATATGACATTTGACCTGACAGAAAGGGGTTTGTGATACTTGTAGGATGTCATGTCAATACTTCTCCTACAAGAGAACAGTACTTAAAATTGAGAACTGGTTCCCCATAGGTTATATAGAAAGAGGCAGTTTATATTGCCAAGAAATGCTCAGAAAGCTTATGTTGTACTTGTGCTTTGTTGTTTTGGTTGGGTGGTTTTGGGGGTTTGTTTTGTTTTGGTTTGGTTTGGTTTTTTTAATCATCTGCTTGGTAACAGAATCTTGATAATTTTGAAAGGAAACTTTCAGCATGTAGGCAGAACAGATTTCATAAGTTTGTTGTTTTGTCCAGTACCAACAGTGAAGGGGTGAAGAGAGATTGCTTTGGGGTTTTTTTTAATTGTAAGTAACGTCAGGGTTTGGTTGAATTTCTTCCTTCTTCTGGATTGAAATGAAACACTGTGCAGATGCCTATCACAGTTACCTTCATGATGTTGAAAATGAACTTTGCTGCCAATTTCACGGCCAAGTGACTCTGTATAGGCACATCCCAGTGTGCTGCTGAATGCTCTGCTTGCATTTGCAGCTCACAAATGCCACTGGTTCCTCTCTCAAACACCGCAGAAAGGCATCATTCCCATTATTCCCACAAATACAGTGGAAAGCACTCAGTCCTAATGTCTTCTCTGCCAATTTCTTTAAGGTAAATTTTAGCATTCTGGAGTGACCCTTTAGCAGCTTTGGCCAGTCACTAGATGGTTTGGCTAAGGTAACTTGACTCCTGTGACCTTTGCCATGCACTGCGCTACAATCATTATTTCATTCATTTCTTTCTACTAGCATTATTTCAGAGTGTAAAGCATCTGGAAGTATTTCAGAGGGTTTTCTGTGCTCATGTTTTCTTGGTTCCCTGTAGTATCTTTTTCCTTACCTCTAATCTAAACCCATTGTCATTTTTTGAGCTATTTCTGATTGCTGGACTTGGAATAATTCATGAGCTTGAAGTTACGTGCATAGGTCCTTCCTTTGACTGTAACATTTCTTAGGTAGATATATCAATTTGATTACCTTATGGGCACCATCTTTTTTTTCAGGGCAGCAGCAGCTTTTTAGAAACCAGAGATTTTCCTATAAATCTATTGAGCAAGAGCAGTATTCTGCAGAGCTCAGCAACCATGAGACACCCTAGAACTTAATGCTAAAAAAGATAGTGGAAAAAAGTGAAATCATAGCTATGAAAAACACACAGAAATACTCAGTGTGTTTTAGCCAGCAACTTGACATGCTTTATTCATGACCTTAAAGAAATCGTGGATGTTTTTGTCCCTTTGAATATATCTTTGAAACTCAAGCCTCTACTGCAAGGACCTAAACAGATACTTCACCACAGCTGAGGGTCTAAACTAACTATCATTTGAATAAACAAAAAAGTTCTCATTACAATGACAATCAGCAAAGACCATAGGTACTGCTGCACTTAGGTACTCAAAGCAAATTTAGTACTTATTGTAAATTTCAGATCATGGATACAGACTGTCTCCTCTCAGAGTCAAATGAAACATATTTTTTCTGCTAGGCTGTTACTGAGGGAGGTTTTTAAACTCATATTTAGGCTCATTATCAATGTGCCATTTGGTATAATTACTCCTTTCCTCTTGGCCAACTTCCTATTAACTTCTTTAAAAAACAGAAACAGAGTTTCTTTTTCCTAAGGGAAGGAATAAGGAGTTTACAAGGGAATGGTTTGAACTTTCTAGCTCTTAAATGAGCTGCTTTTTTCCTCTTCTCCCAGCCATTACAGTAATTAAAAACTCAATTTTTTATCTTTATGATGATAGTGGTGAGGTGGTACCATTGTATTTAGGAAGTTTAATGTTGGCAATGCCATTTTCTGAATAGGATTACTTTTAATAAGAGGATACACCACACCTCTCTCAGGTTCTGAAAAATATAAAGCTATGCCTTGAAAAGCACATATTTTTAGCAAAATAAAGTTTAAATATTGGATATTCCTACTTCAGAGAATGTCAAAAGAAAAACATCACAAATTGTTTAGTCCATCAGAAATCCCCTAAGAAATTTAGAAGTATTCAAGTATTTTTTTCTGGGATTTCTCAAAATAATCATCTAGCTTTTTGCACTAGTGGTTTATTTTTAAAGGGTGGTGAACTTCCCTGACTCCCAGTGAGGACTGGTAGAGCCAAGGTGCTCTGCTATGCGATCAACTGTGTCTTCCTCTCTCCACATGGCAATTGGAAAAATTGTCACCCACTAAGAGAAGCCTAGCAAAATGTGAACAACAAACCCAGGGGCTTTTGTGGACTCAATCCTTTTCTTGGATTTGTGTTTTGCAGCAGAGTGGAATTTGTAATTCAGGCTGGTTTAAGAGAGAAATCCAACCACGAAAATGTAATCATTACCAGCTCCTTCCAAAAGACAGTCTCAATAACTAGCAAGCTGAAACAAGCAGAGGAAAAATTGTTATGTGCTGGTTCTTCATCAAGATATATTTAGGAGTTGAAAGTACCTGGGCTTCAATTCTGTTTTTTTCTTGTTGAATGGGTTAAAGATCTGCTGGAAGGGAGACAGCTTCTCTGTTGTCCTTAGCTTTGGCTTTCAGGAAGAACTTGATCTGTGATGGATGAGACTTAACTCTAATTGATAAGTTTGGGTATAAATGAAAGACAGATTGCTTAACAACCCAAGTGTCTGCAGGCATCCTTCTAGGACTCCTGAGGCGTGGTGCCTAGTCCTGTCCACGTGTGTCATGTTTCACCCCAGTCAGCAACTAAGCCCCAGACAGTCGCTCACTCACTCTGCCCAGTCTCATCAGTACGAGGGAGAGAGAAGAGGAAGAGTGAGAAAACTTGAGATTTGAGATCAAGACAGT
The DNA here is from genome assembly GCA_013401135.1 of Cettia cetti. Classification (NCBI taxonomy): domain Eukaryota; kingdom Metazoa; phylum Chordata; class Aves; order Passeriformes; family Sylviidae; genus Cettia; species Cettia cetti. Next base: position 3,744 of record VZUI01091706.1, on the reverse strand, counting down.
TAAATAGGTAAAGCAGAAGCTGCATGCACAAGCAAAGCAAAATAAAGAATTCCTTTGCTACTTCCCATGAACAGGAAGGTGTTCAGCTATCCCCAGAAAAGGGAGCCCTATCACAATGACCTGGGAAGACAAATGCCACCACTCCAAACATCTCCCCGTTCCTTGTGTTTCCCCCAGGTTTATATGCTGATCATGACACTGTATGGTCTCGGATACCCCTTGGGTCAGTCAGGGTTGGCTGTCCCTGCTGTGTCCTCTCCCAGTGCCCTGTGTATCCCCAGCCTCCTTGCTGCTGCAACCATGTGAGGACAGAAAAGGCCTTGACACTGTACAAGCCTTGCTCAGCAGCAGCAAAAGCATCCCTGTGTTATCAACACTGTTCTCAGTGTTGATAACAAATCTAAAAACTAGATCCATATGAGCCTCTATGAAGAAAATTAATTCTATCCCAGCCCAAACCAGCTCAACATATATTGGAGGAGTTACTGATGTTCCAGTGGTTGATGCCCACTTACAAGGTGAGAGTCACAAACCCCACTGCAACTGTTCTGCCTCATAGCATTTCATTTGTTTTACAAAATGTTAGAGCCTTGAATTGCAGTAGTAGTGTGGGTATGACTTGTGCTCAGCTTTCTCCTCTGAATTTTTTGGTGTTGTGAGATTTAATCTCCTTCCTGGCAAAATAGCTTTAAAGGAGATTTGAAGAGTAGTATTTTTCTGATGCTCTCTGCCAGGTGAGCTTTTAGTATGGGAGGAGCCAGTGCCCTAGATGGGAAATTCTGCTTGTAGCTGACATTTACACCAGAACATGAGATTTTTATGGCAGTCCTTCACTGACTGAAACATGGATCCCTCTCCCTGGATGTCCAGCAAGCTTTGCTAACAGAGCTCCATCCAGCCATCCATACTTTCCTGCTTTTGCTTTCTTGGAAAGAATGTAGAAGACAGCACTACACCTCTCTCATCTCTACCCTTGTGCCTCAAACAGAAGATAGCCTACCAGAAGTGAAAAAAAGGGACAGTGAGAAGCAGTATCTTCACTCCTCTTTATTCTCCTTTGTACAGAACTGTACAGGATCAGGCTCTTAACAAATCACTGCTGCTAACAGTAGGTTCTTTCAATACATAAGTGAAGCAGTAAAGAATCCACAGTAAAGCCCAGGAATAGTGTTGGGAGAAGGATGTTTGTGCTGACAGATCAGTGCTCTATCACTAATGCTTTTTTTGAAACCCAGTAGGTCTTGTATTCTTTAAAATAACAGTTTTAGCCAGATAGATGTGCTCCTTCATCCATCATGGTATGAAGTGTAATAGTGTTCCCCAGGAAAATCAGACATATGGGCTTAAGCCTTTTCAAGGGGAAGATGAAAGTGACCCCATGATTCTCCTTTCTCCCAAGTAAGTTCTGTGCCTGCTCCAAGAGAAAAGTCCTTGCATCTCATCTCACTTCCTCTGCTTTCTTAAAAGCGTAAACTGTGCATCTCCTCCCTGCTTGTCAATTAGGAAGGGTAAAATATCCCTTCCTTTAAAGCTTAAGTTTTTTACTGGAGCAATTCCTAGTACCTATGGAACTGTAGCCCCAAGAACAGTATGAGATCTCTTCTGCTTTTGCTGTCCCTGCTTTTCTCTTGGTTGGTTTTTGGATGTGTTCCCCTTGTAGTGACTGCTCTGAGTCCTATTTTGAAGCTGCTGAGTCTCCAGATATTGTGTGTGAGATGCCCAGGGTAGACCTGTGGTGTCTGCTCCAGTGTCTGGACACATGACAGTGATGAGCTACAGTACTGCTTATTTGATGTAGCCTTGAATCTATATGAAATAAATACATAAGAGATGGAAAACCTGGTGAGGAATAAGAGCAATAAAGGATACACAAAACAAAGAAATCTAAAAATCTTAATTTTCTATAGTTGCAGAGTTTATAGAAAGAGATTATATAGCTATTGGTGACATAATCTGATAAAGTGCTTTTGTTGCAAGGGAAAATCTTATGTGCTATCTTATGATACAGAAAATATTTGGTGTTTTGAGAGAATTCATATCCATAAATGATATATAAATAAATTCATATCAGAGTGATGCATTCAGTACAGTGTAGTTTGCAGAGGTTAAAAAAGTGGCTTTCAGATTGCAATCAGCATGAATAATTTATGTTTTACGTCAAAATGTGGATGAGTCAGAAGCAGGGTCCTAGAGGGATTAGGCTTCCAAAACTATTCTCTGCACTTCTGTGCCAACAAGAGGAATAGACTTCAATAGAGAGATTGTAGCTGAGAGCAGAGCTGTACCATGGTGTGGTACCTGTGCTGAAACAGGCAAGGTTAGGAGATGAGAGACTTCATTCATGGACACAGGGCAAAGTGCTGCACACCAGGGGAGCAGGAATTATTGTCAGGGGTTTGAAACATGTGAGTGCTGCTTAGCATGCAGAGGAGAGCTACTGACAGGCTCTTCACGGCTCATAAAATCACTATGCCAACTCACTGCCACTACAAATGCATACATCCAGTGGGAGCTGTTCTCCACCAGATAGGTAATCATCCTCATTTGGCAAGACTGCGTTTAGACTGCAGCATGCCATGCCTTGTCTTTCATTGGAAAGCAGATCTTTGTGAAGTTAGGAAAAGTTTAAATGGGTAATTCACATAGTAAAGACAAGGCTGATGGAAACTAATTCCAGGTGCAAAAGGAAATTAAAGGGAAACAACTGAACATAAGATAATAGAAGAGCAGAAAATAAACCATTTTCTTGAAAGAAAAACAAGGTGTTTTTTTAATTGAAAGTGTTCCAGTTCGGGTAAAGAGTAGACATAAGTGCTCAGCAATTAGAGGAGTTGTTTAGGTTTCCTGTCATTTCAAAAAGACATATGGTGTGTCTGCATCTTGTGTTGAACAAAGCTGCTAGAATAAGGTCCATGCAGTCTGAAGTGAATGATATATGGGGTACAAGTTCAAAAGAAACTTTGCAACAGTAGTTTGTTGAAAACTTATCTGCAGAATAAAGACTGGTTGGATGTGGACTGGCAATGAGTAGTATTATGTGAGGGGTTTTATTTACATAGAGTTATTGTCATTGAATAATATGACACATTTACTTAATTGCATCTTTAGGGCCAAAATATTTTCAGTCTGTTACTACAGATTTGTGCAAATATAACAGAAAGCACAAAGTAGCCACTGGAGCTTCCTAGGAAGACTTAAAATCTAACTTTGTAAAGTAAAAGGTCTGAAAGAGAACTTGGTGTGATTACCAGTGAGGAAGGTAATATTAAAGGCCACCAGCGGAATGACTGGGCTTCAGCTTTCAGCAGTGAAATTGGTCTTTGTACCCAAATGCAGTAGTAGTGGTTTTTTTTCTAAAATGGAAGCTGGATATAATGGTATTACATATCAGCAACAGTAATAGATGAAGTGATTCCCAGACAATGGTGGGAATGACAAAACTGGCTGTCATTCTTCAGGAAACTTCACAAGTTATGTTGTCTTTGGGAGGACCTTTTTTTAACGTCCTGTGCTTCTCAAATCCAAAAAGTAGACAACCCCTATGTTGTCTCTTACTGGACTTTCTGGAAATCAACACCCTACTGAAAGATGTGGGAAAATCATAACAACATAGAGAAGAGGTCCAAGATGGCCTGGCCTCTTCTTTTCTTTGTAATAGATTTCAAACGTGTATATTATTATTATTATTATTATTATTATTATTATTATTATTATTATTATTATTATTATTATTATTATTATTAT